>JAAXCT010003932.1:0-20832 GCA_012490785.1 Eragrostis nindensis
TTAACACCCCATTTTGAGTATATGGGGCAGCTGTTGGAGTCAGTCTAAGCGGTTCCAAACGAAACGCCCTCTCGCTTTTGCGCCGGCGACCCCTCGACCCCTCGCTAATCACCGCCCCGTCCCGACCCGACCGCCCCGCCTGCAGCGGCGAGCGGCAAAAACTGAGGAACCCGGGGGCCAGACCCGGAAAAGGGCACCAACCGCCGGAGCGCTCCCCGCCCCCGCGATCGCCGGGGACTTCCCGGCCACGCGCCCGTCCCCAGGGCGCCGTGTCCGATCGGCGCGCCATTGGAACTGCTCGCGTCGCGTCTTTCTCTTTGGGGATTTTTTTTTTCTTTTGCTCGTCCTCCAACCACCGTCCCTTCGCCTTCTCGTCGGATTCGTCTTCTCCGGCGTGGGGTTGGCGTGTCCGGGCGCCGCGATGCCGGAGGCCGGCAACTACGGGTACAAGAAGACCGACGGCATCTGCGACGGCGTGTGTGCGGCGAGGTGAGCCACCCATCCCTCCTTCCCCCTTCCCCGCCCCGCTCCCCCGTCCCTGTCAGATCTGCCCCGCGCGCCGCGGGGGTGCGTTCCTCTTCGCGCCGGGCTGCCTCGTTGGTCGTTGCCGCGGACGCCCGGCGCATTCGGTGCGGACGGCGCGCTCTTGTGCCCACAACCCCCATGATTCAGTCGTGCGGGCGCCGGGATGCGCATGCATGCGGGCGGGCGGGCGGTCTCCTGCGACGTTTCGGTTTCTTGCTGGGGGTGGGTGCTGGTTGGATTTTGGGGGCGGTTCTGGAATCTGGATGCGGTGGCCGTTGCTGTTCCCTGCTCGCGCCTTGTCGTTGATCTGCCCGGCGTGGGCGACGCGTTCGATTAGGTGTTGGTCGTGGCGCTATGGAGTTCGAATTCTTCACGCCTTTTGGGTGGCAGAATCTCGCGACGTGGCCGAATTGCGTGCTTCGGCATGGCATTTGGGACTAAGGAATATATTTTCGATGAGGTTTTCTGCTTTCTTTCTACCACCACGAGGACTTTGTGCCTAGGCTTTTGCCGATTTGCAGAACTGTGGAACTCCTTGTGGATAGTGAAAGGTGGTTGCTTTTGTTGGCCACCATTGTTACCAGTAGTGGTGTTGAGTGTGCTCTTTGTTAACAAAGATAATTTAGTTCGGTTTCAGTTTGGGCATTGCGATTTCCTAATGCTCTAGGTCTGGTGATTGGTGCCTCTAGTTTATATGATTTTGCTAACCTTGTGCTTGCCGGTGTTATCTTTAGCCTTTTGCGGTTGTGCATGTAGATGTGGCATTATGTTTTTCATTGTTCTTTGCTAAGTTTATGCAGCATCAGTAAGTTGATCTTAGCTTTTGATGCTTTACTGGTTATAACAAAGTGTTTGGTGTGGAAAGCTGATGTTTGAGCTTTTGCTTCAGATGTTTATATCTTTCTGGTAAGCAGGGTTTGGTTATTAGCCTTGTCTGGGAGTTTGTTGCTTTAGGGATATAAAGTGCTAATACATGTGTATACTAGAGTTTATAACGACTTTGTGGAGTAGTTGGCATATGGCTGGTGTTCATCTTGTTTCAGAGTTCGTTTTTTTCGTCTATAATTCTGATTGAAATCTTACATGCTTTATGAATTCATTTGCAGCCTGCGTCAAAGGCAGTTTTTGACCATGTCAAGGCTAAAGTGTGCGCTCCGGGGATTCGATTTCAGGGCACTTTTGGCGCTGTTGATTGGTGTGCCATTTCTAATATTGATGATATATGCGCATGGTCAGAAGGTCACATACTTCCTTCCGGCCAATCTGGGAATCTCCTCCCAAGCCCTTCAAGACACTCCCTCACTATTACCATGAGAATGTCACCATGGAGAACCTCTGCAAGTTACACGGGTGGAAAGTTCGGGATACCCCACGTCGTGTCTTCGATGCTGTACTCTTCAGCAATGAGCTTGATATCCTTGAGATCCGTTGGAATGAACTTAGTCCATACGTATCAGAGTTTGTGCTGCTTGAGTCGAACTCAACTTTCACTGGCCTGAAAAAGCCCCTCCACTTCAAGGAAAATCGCCACCGATTTGGGTTTGCTGAATCACGGCTGACATATGGCATGATTGGGGGAAGGTTTGTGAAGGGCGAAAACCCCATTTGTTGAGGAGTCATATCAGAGGGTTGCCCTGGACCAGCTTATTAAGATTGCAAAAATAGAAGATGATGACCTGCTGATCATGTCCGATGTCGATGAAATCCCCAGCGGTCACACAATTGACCTGTTGAGTGGTGTGATGACATTCCAGAAATACTTCACCTTCAGCTCAGGAATTACCTTTACTCATTTGAGTTTTTCCTGGATGACAAGAGTTGGAGGGCCTCAATACACAGGTACCGAGCTGGGAAGACAAGATATGCACACTCAGGCAGACTGATGAGCTTCTTGCTGATTCAGGGTGGCATTGCAGTTTTTGCTTCCGGTACATTAGTGATTTTGCCTTCAAAATGCAAGCTTATAGCCATGTAGACCGGATTAGGTTCAAGTACTTCCTGAACCCTGAAAGGATTCAAGATGTTATATGCAGAGGGGCTGATCTCTTTGACATGCTTCCAGAGGAGTACACGTTCCAAGAAATCATCGCCAAGTTGGGTCCGATCCCAAGCACATTTTCTGCTGTTCATCTTCCTAGTTATCTGCTAAAGAACGTCGACCGTTTAGATATATCTTCTACCAGGCAACTGCAGGAGGGAGAGTGGCTAGTTAGTCTTTGTGGTTTACCCTGCAATGCTGCCGTGCACGGTGCCACTGCATATGTCTTCCCCTGAGAGACCGGCTGTCTGTGGCAGTTGCATCTGATATCATTTGCTAACGTAGTTGGACAATTGCTTGGGAAGTGGTTCGTGGATGAGTGAGTTCATGGATCTTGTGCTGTGTAATGGAACATGGGACTATATGGGAGGGCCTCCGGACCTGACAGCATAGCGCATGCTTGGTCCTGGCTGGCGTTCTTCCAGATGAGCTCGACAGGGTGTGCTTACATCCGTTTGTCATTGTCATTCATTACTTCCCTGATTGATATATAAAACTTAAATCTGTTGTAGATTGCACATCAAGAGAGGTTTCAGATTTACATGCTGTGGACTGGCCTTACTATGCAGATAATTTACATATGCACCTGTTCTTAATTTTGCCTTGATATTTCGCTGCTTATGACCTTGCAACATTGGAATTGCTCCACCTGTTTCAAGTTGCGGTACGATTGTGCTAGCAGCATTTCGTCATCCCTTTGTTGACTCCTTCAGGTTGCCCTACGGCTTTCTGTTCGAGTCGTACCGCATACTGTTTCTTACGAAAATTCTTGCATCGTCTTCATTTTCATTGAACGTGCGTGGTCTACAGTGTAGGGCACAAGGTGCTGCTCCATGTCTTGCCTGTTTTAATACTGAACTAGAAGCTGCGGCGCGCCCCTGGCGCGCCCATCTCTCACCTTGATATCGATATCGGTGGAAAGTTACAGTCGGCGTGAGGCTTCAATGTAGGAGATATGATCCATCTTTAATCATGGTTCATGAGAGACGACCTGATAGGTTGGGACTACTCAGCATTCAGGTGCCATATAGCACCTGAAGCACTCGGCGCACCTGAAGCACTACTCGCCCAACAGGCCATCAAAGCAAAACAGTGCGCAGCCCAGCTAGCAGGCGGACGAAGCAATTTGTTCCAGTCGCCAAAATTGAATGTTCCAACTACGTAAACTAAATGTTCCAGTCGTCTGAACCATATGTTCCAGCCACCGAAACAAATGTTCCAGCCGTCTGAACCATATGTTCCAGCCACCGAAACCAAATGTTCCAGCCGTCTGAACCACATGTTCCAGCTATGTGAACCAAATGTTCCGGTATTGTTCCAGTCATCTTGGAGGAGCTCTTGCCGCGTCTGTGGCGGCGGTTCATGAGAGTGGAGCTTTAGAATTACAATGTTAACCTCCAAGTGCTAATCTTGCCTTTAGGCTCCAACCTGCTAATGTAATCTGTTGCTGTAAAGAGTATCGATGCTGAACATGTCATTTCTCAGGATTACTAAACTGGCTAATATCCATCAGTTTCACAATCTCACATTGATTTCATCTGTTACCTTAGACTTGTAGTTAAGAGATTAATTCGAAAAAAGATGTCGGCATCAAACTCAAAAAGGTACAATACCCACCATCACTCCTACATACCAACATGGTCGCATAGCATACTAAATTTCAGAAAATGCAAACTGGATGTACGAACTCACGTAAGTCAAACATGTGAACACTTCCATCATTCATAACAGCATACATGACGACGACCGGCGTATAAGCGGAGCAGCGCGCGGCAACTGCAAACTGGAAGCCAACTATCCCTCTCCGTGTCAGAAGCTTATTTTGCACTAATTGAGAAACTCTTCTCGATGCCTCCAAAGTAGCTGTTAACATCTCATGAACTATCTCAGTCCATGAAAATAGTATGTATCAACCTGAAAGGGAAAAAGCATAACAAATCGCTTAACTATGGAAATAAGACAGACCAAGGTAGCTAAATACCGTCAAAACCGAAACGAAACTTTACACCCCCTAGCAGCCCCCTGTCGGCATCGAAAAGAAAGTACATGATTGCCACGTGCACGACACTAAATTTCGAAGTGATTTGCAAAATGACTGTAAATGCAATTAAGGGATCAGAAGTTCATGCAGGTGCAGATTGTATTAAATGAGGCGCAAAATTCATATTAAAAGTCACACGTCTGACCGATGAGAACATCGCAAAAAGACCAAACCTGCTGCTTCCCAAAGTTGTGAAGGCGGTCGACACAACAACAGCGGAAAAACCGAGAACGCTGACGTATCGGCACATACATGTCCACACCAGCGAAGTCAAGTCCACATCGACGACAAAGTAGCACGCAAAAATTCGAAGTCATTGTGTGTGTACACAAAGATCTACTTATGCCTGATGTGGTACGACTTTGTGTTTTCAGAATTTACATTTTCTCTTTCTAAATTCAATATTTTGATCAATATCAAATCCATTGATTTTTAATGTGCCAATAAAAATACCTAAAGACGAGACGAGCTGAGACCCAAAACTATTCAGCAGGGCACCTAAAAAATATAAACAGGAAACGATAGTTTTCACATACAAATTAAATGTCGTAATACCAAATTGGGAGAGGCTGCTATTAAAACCGTGTATAAATCAAAACTTTGGTGAACAAATTGAAACAAAAGGATGCCACTGAAACATGCACGGTGTCAACCGAATGGATTAAAAAGTCATTGAAGATCAGCCTATGTTAAAGCGGCATAGTTGACCTGAAAGCAAAATATGACCTGCATCGAATTGCCATGACCCCAAAGAATGACCTGTAAATTCAAGGTCAAAGTACATGAGGAAAAGAATGACCTATAAATTCAAGGTCAAAGTACAGTGCAAGGGCATGCAAGTCGCGCATGCATGCAGTGGTCGTAATGCGCGCCACTGACGCGTTCATCGATCCATATGCATGCATCACCCGCCCTATTGCGCCTCACTCGAGAGTCGTCGATGGTCGACCACACATCGGTCACCCATGGCCAAGCTGGTCAACCTCCACGAGGCGCACGAGGCGTGGAACCTGGGCAAGGAGATCGACGACGCCCTGCTCCCCCCCCCGCATCATCCACTCCAAGAGACACCGTCAACAGCAGTAGCAAGGAAAAAACGAGGATAAGGATACTGTAGCCTACGACAACAGAAAAACCAAAATACCTTCATAGCCTAGGTCAAAAACATGCAACGAAACGCATGCAACCAGGTGTCCATGGAATTAGTCTCGATCAACCAACGATGCCTGCTCTCCAAAATTAAAAGGGAAGAAATATTCACACAATGGTAGACCTGGGAGCATTAAACACGAACACAAAGTCAGAAAAACAACTATCCATAATATATGAGGCCGCTCGGATGTCAACTATGTCTGACTCTGAATAATGAGAGTAACCAGTGGCGGAGCTTGGGCGAACAGGCAGGGGGGGCCGGCATATGCAAATTTGCTCTAAACAACTCTAAACAATAGCAAGATTACTGTTTAATCAATGGAAATTTAGTTTGGCAGGGGGGGCCATGACCCACCCTGGCCATAACTAAGCTTCGCCAGTGAGAGTAACCATCAGGAGACGGAGACGCTAGTCGCGCTGAGGACCAACACAAAGGCAGAAAAAAAATAACAAGATAAGCCACTGAAGCAACCGTTCACGACGGAAAGCGTCAGCACACCGCACCTGATCGAACTCGGACCGGCGATGACGGCGTTTCACCCGTTAGGCGACTGACAGCCACGAGACAAGGAACCCGTCACGACACCATCCCTACCAACTGACCAAGCAAAACACCCTACCCTAGATGGGAAACCTAGCGACGCACATGAACGCCTGATCATCACAGCTACTAATTACGACACAAACATCAATACTCAAAAAGACCAATACAAATAACACACATCAGCACCCAGCAGCCCACTGATGGTCAGCTCTCCCAAACCGCCAGTGAGCACATACACTAACGATGAAATTTAATTCAGAACCAGGTGCAGCAAACACTAACCAACCTCAGCATCGCATCGGCGCGGCAGATATTGCATGAATGAAGCACGGTGAAGTTGACCATGACCTGCTGAACCATCGAGATGGACGGTGCTGTCAAAGCACTGATTGATCATTACGAGAGAGATGCGACCATGGCAATGCCGTGTGGATGCGCTGATCATATTCTTTCTTATCCTAACTGATGAACATGCCTCGGTAGGTGACTTCAAAGACCACCGCCGACCTGCTGATCATGCAAATTTCAGCATAATTCTTACTATGTGCTGCAGAGGTTCAGGATACCAGACACGATTGTGACAGTAATTTGGCCAAGGAAACAAGAACCAAGCAGATTGAATCATCAGCTAATGTATTTTTTTTATCAATTTCTTCCTACCAAAAATTCTCTAATCATGTACAACTTTTTTCCACCCCGAGAACCAATTCCTTTCTTCTCTATCAACCCACAGAATGAACCAATGAAAACTGAAAAAAAAAAGGAGAAAAACAGAGGAAAATTGAATTCGTCTGTTCCATCCACCCATCATCATCATCTGCTTTGCATGGTCCATCGATCAGAACGGCATGACGCGCGTGGTCTTGGACAGAAACCCGGCGAGGCAGCTCTTGGCGTTCACCTTCAAAATCTTGAGCAGCTCCGACACCATCTACTTCGCCGCTGCCGCTGGCGAGCACCCGCTCTGCATAAGCAGCAGCAGCCGCGTCAGCCTGCCCTTGCACATCGCCGCCCGCGTCCACCGCCTGCCGGCCCTTGTACCGGTGGCACACCGCGCGCCCTTCATCATCTTGGACACCACCGCGGGAATCGCCGACTCCGCGGCCTCGCAGATCGCCGCGCGCCCCTCGACGCAGCTCACGGCAGCCTCGAGCACGCGGAGCGCTTGGCTGGGCGAGCCGGCGTCGGCGGCCAGGACGTAAACGACGGCCGGGACGGCGCCGAGGCGGACCAACTCCTCCGGCTCGGAGACCGTCGTCGCCCTCCGGCTCGGCGTGGCATTGTGGAGCAGCTACTCGACCAGACTCGCCACATCGGTCCGCTCCTCCAGCCCGATCCCGATCCGCATGACGCGCACCAGGGCGGCGACCGTGGGCGCGGCGTCGGTGGCCAGCGCGGCGGCCACGCGCTTCCTGTTCCCCACGATGCAGTGGACAAGGCGATCGCAGCGAGCACCCGCACGGTCGCCTCAGCGGCGTCGAGGCCGAACTCCCTCTCCTACCTTCGGAGCACGGAAGCCAGGGTCTCCGCGGCGCAGCCGGCACCGGCGCGTAGCAAACCATGGCTAGCTTGAGCGCCTGCAGCAGCAGCCTTCGTCCCCGTGCTTGAGCAGCTCCGCGTCCAGCAAAGCTTCTCCATGACCGCCACCTTCACCAGCAACGCAGCAGCTCCAGCAGCAGGATCCCGAAGGCGCACACGTCGGTGTGCGCTGCTCCTGGATTGCATCTCCGAGGTATATATAGCAAAAAAAGGTGGTGGGATGGACATCAATTTCTTCACACATGGTAGTAGAAAACGGCCATAGGTTGAAGGACATAAATTTCTTAGCACACGGTCATAGAAGCGGGTAGCGGTTGAAAAGCTAATGCAAGTGATGAGCTGGGAAGAGCAAAGTGGTCAACAAAACAGGCTCCCTCACCGGCTGATCGTGGTCAACAAGTGCAGCTGGCGATTGGAAGGAGAGGCAACCTATAACCGTCGGATGAAACGAAGACCAATCGAACGACGCTAAATTTTCAGGCGACGTGGCCGGCGTGAACGGGGGCGAAACCCGTGCCATCTTTATCTCTTAGATTGTAGCGACGCCATGTCTTGCCTGTTTGTACTGACAACGTGCTACGCCCATGCCTTGCCTGCTTGTACTGACAACGTGCTCTTCCATGCCTTGCCTGTTGAAAAACACTTGTGGCTCGAGGACGGTACGTTCAGGTCCAAGCGGAAACATCGCTTTTCCCCGTTTTCTGCTGTGACCGTGCCTGGATATTGCCTGCCGTGCTTTGGAGCATGAACACCGCAATTGCAGGGTGGTCCATAGTCCGCGAGGCTGGTGAGAGTCAAAGCTCACAAGCATGGTCACTCGGTTCCTAGAACGAGCCCCCCGGAGCTCACAAGCATGGGCGCGTTCGTTGCACCTCCCTCTAAACTTTAGACCTGTCACATTAAAAAGAATCTTACTATTTAAATATATTTTTATTAATTTAATGACAAAACCTATGTCACGACCCCCCTCTAAATCGCGAGACGAATCTAACTAATTAATCTATATTTTGCTACAGTGGTGCTACAGTAACTATCTTCTAATCACACCTTAATTACTCTCATTAGATTTGTCTCGCGAATTCGAGCAGAATCCTGAAATTAGTTTTGTAATTAAACTTTATTTATAAATAAAATATTCGTTGCAAAAACACTTTAAAGTTTAGACCCCATGCAACGAACACCCATGGTCACTCGGTCCCTGAAACGAGCCCCCGGAGTCGAAACCCCCGGATTGATTGACTGCTGTAACCTCCGAATCCTCACGGGGTGATGGGGATGCCATCATCGAGTTCGAGATTGTGTCACGCATTTGCGCAATCGATTGCAAATCAGGTGAGATTTCAGATGATGTGCAGATGCATTATTTCTCGCATTTTTCCCCCGAATGCTTGTGCTGTCCTGTTAACAGAGCCCTGGCATCTGATCTCTACCCTGCTTATTCGGAATAGAGCTGTGTCATACATCAATCCTCGCATATTCAGGAAGCATCGGCTTATCGAATTCTGTTTGATGATATGGTCACGACGTAACAAAATCAGACGTTTGATCCTCGCGATTCTTTTTCTTGGTGGCTCAAAATACTCGTACGAGCTGCTTCATTTTCGAACCATTTCCTCCCAAAGTTTTCCCTTCTGCATAAAGTACTCCGACAACATGAAAATGAAACGTTCGTGCTATCTGGCCTCCGATAACATGCCCGTTTTTTCGGCTTTCATCGCTACAGTATGCACTGCTGTAGCATCTCTGCATTGATACGCTCAATTCACAAGATCTCGACCCGGGCCCAAGGTCACGCGGTAGCTTCTCTAGTCTGACGAGTGCACAGAGAAAGCCTACCTCCATGTACCTGCGGGTCAAATCAGTCAAGTCCAGTCACGACCGAGTTCGGCTGTCGGTTGACAGGTGTCGGTCAACTCGCAGCGAGGAGGCGTGATGATGAGATAGGGCCCCACATCAGCGTTACTGTCTGCTCCCCGGGCTGGCGTGCGGTATCCTCATTGGTCGCCCCGCCGGCAGAAACTTCCGCGTCCTTGTAGTCACCCTGTTTGACGAGACGGCGCGCGTCGTCATCGGCATGGGTCTTGCCGGCGCCGTGGGGCGCTGGCGCGCGTTGCGATGCGAGATTCCACTGTAGCGGACGACATGCCGGAGCGGGGGGATCGCGCGATCTTCTTTTTCACGTCGCGGAGACGCAGCGCGCGTGAGCGTCCTGCGCCGGGTCGTACTACAGCAGGGAAACTGCTGAGCTCACAAGTCTCCTCGGTCATTAACAAACGGAAGGAAGCGGTTGCATCAATGGCCAACGAGATTTTGGTGGTTGGCGAGGATCCGAGGTTACGGAGATTTGCGAGTATGTACACCAAGGTTTCCACAGGAAAGTGCGTAGCAAGCACCCGGAATACCTCGAGCATATGGGCCTTTTTCCACGCTGTCGCGTTGGAACCAGTAGGATTTATGGAGCGGGCTTTGATCTCAGACAAATGGTCTGGGCCTAATTAAATCCAGAATGTTGCTCGCTCACGCAAAACACAAACCCCAACCAGCAGCGGAAATCAGCAAGCAAAATCTAGTGTCGTCAGATTCGGCGGCCTCCTGCACGCGGATATGTCACTGAGCCACTGAGGTGGCTCCCTCTTGCTTCGCCTCGAAGGATCCATGGTTCTGGGCAGCGGTCAACGAAACAAACCCAAGCACATTTACGGCGAGGAGACGGGCCGGCGGGGGTGGACGAGGCGAGTCTGCCATGGCGAGATTCTCCATTTCCTGGAAGATCGGGCGTGATATTTGCAGGAGGCGAATCTATCGCGCGTCACGCTTGCTCCCAGAAATAGAACCCGAGCAGCCAACAAACAAATCAACTCAGTCAGGTTCGGCTCCCCCCGCAGGCGACGTGGTCGGACATATCGCAGGTCGTGGCTTACCTACTGTATTTGCTTCGCCTCGAAGGAGCAATGGGCCAATGGCCGCGTGCACATTTACAGCAACGTTGATCGGGGAAGGATGAGGTCGGGATGGGTATGTTCCCCGAAATGATGAGACATGATTTTTCAATTCCACTCATGATCGTAAGTTCGCATCTGCTTTATCCAGGGGCGGAGCTAGGAATTCACCATGAGGGGAGCCGGAGAGTAAAATTTGTGTTATGAGGGGGGCCAAAATTATTTTTTTCCTTTGATTGCATGGTGAATTTGTGTGTAGAATACAGGAGTGCATGAACCATAGGGGGGGGCCAGGCCCCTGCTCGCCCCCCCTGGCTCCGCCCCTGGCTTTATCCGTTCTGGTGCTGGCAGCAAACGACACTCGCATGATAAGACAGACGTGTGTGCCGGAGATGTTTTCTCTATCAGCGGAGCGCACAGGCACATGTGCCCGTGTGTGCCGGAGATGTTTGCTTAGGTACACACTTACTTGAATAACACAAGTTTAAGTAAAAGCTTGATAGAAGTTTTGTCGATAAGTTTTAAAAAAATGAATAGAAGTTTTTTTAAGTCAAAGGAAAGTACGGATAGAAATTTGAGAAAAAGTTTGATCGAGCCTAGCTGCTTTATCAGGTTTTGTTTTTGTTAGAGACCAATGCTCGTGGACGGCACCTCATGCGCGTCGATGTAGCGCCTGATGTGGCGTGAGATTTCTAGTTTCAGGCACGATCGCGTCCGCGCCGACGCAGGCTGGAAGTTGCGCGCGCATGACTGAGACGGGCCTGAACGTGGCCTACAACAAAACCAGAGGTGGATCTGTGTGCAAAGGATGTAGTTGGGCCATCTGTTTTGTCAGTTTTCTATTGCCGTCGGAAGGATGTGTGTGTACAACACATTGTGCGCACCAATTTTCAATGCCGATGTGGGCCTACACACAAAATCAAAGGTGGAAATTAGCCCGTGCATAGGAGAGGGGCAATCGTACTCGTGTACGCGAACCAAGGATGAGTCTCGCCCACCTCCCCAGCAACCTGCAAATCACTGAAACACGAAGCCTTGTGCACTCTGTAGTACATGCCTTTTGCGAAGCCATGCTTATGACGACAGACAAAAGGAGTTTTTTTTTGTGAAACACAGACGCAAACACTGACAAACACGCACACGCTAATTAGCACTGGCGTGCATAAGGAGATGTGGGTTAGCCGCAGCCGTTGTCAGTTTTCCGAATCTGTTGAAAACTGATGTGCGTCGACCCACCTCACGCGCACATTGATTAGCACCGGCGTGCATGGGAGATGTGGGTTGGCCGCAACCTTTGTCGTTTTTTCGTTTCTGTCTGAAACGGATGTGCGGGGACCCCACCTCACGCGCACGTTGATTAGCACCGACATGTGTACGAGATGAGTTGGCTGCAGACGTTGTCAATATTTCGTTTTTGTCGAAAACTGATGTGTGTAGACCGCACCTCACGCACACGATAATTAGCTTCGGCATGCGTATACGTAGGAGATGGTTAGGACGCAACAGTTATCAGCTTTCTGTTTCTGTCAAAAACTGATGTGCATGGACCGCACCTCACGCGCACGCTGATTAGCACCAACATGTGTAGGAGATGGGTTGGCTACAACCATTGTCAGTATTCCGTTTTGTCAAAAACTGGTGTGGTGTGGACCGCACCTCACACACACGGTGATTAGCACCGGCATGTGTATACATAGGAGATGGTTAGGCCGCAGCCGTTGTAAGTTTTTCGTATCTGTCAAAAACTAATGTGGGTGGACTGCACCTCACGTGCACGCTGATTAGCACCGATGCTTAGGAGACGTGGGTTGGTCGCAGCAGTTGTGAGTTTTCTGCTTCTGTTGAAAACTGATGTGCGTGCACCACACCTCACGCACACAGTGACGAGCACCGACGTGCTTAGGAGATGTGGGTTGGCCGCAACTGTTATCAGTTTTCCGTTTCTGTCGGAAACTGATGGGCATGGACGGTGGACCGCATCTCACGCGCACGCTGATTAGCACAAGTGTGCGTTGGAGATGGGATGGCTGCATCCGTTGTTAGTTTTCCGTTTCTGTCGGAAACTACGCGCGTGGACCGCACTCATACGCACGCTAATTAGCAGGACCTCATATGACGTGGATTTTTACCGGATGCGAATTCTTTGCGTTGGTATTTAGCCGCGACCCCCCTCCTCCTTCAAATGTTAACCATCCGATTCCTCAGGGGAAACAAGTTACCTGTCCGTCTTCGTTGGAAAACATGGATCCCTCCTCTGAGCTTCTCCGTGCTCGTGAGAGAATCTGGCCAACCGCGCGGGGTCGAAAAACAAAATGTAACCTGCTCCGTGCAGAGTCTTTTCTTTCCTTTTGTTTTCTGCTCCCCTGCACTGTCTCCGATGAACGGAAGCCGCTGCTGTCCGTGGGCCGCGTCTGTTTTCCGGTTTCCGGGAGCCGTCGGGCCCAGCACCGGGAAAGTTACCGGGCGCGTTTGCCTTGCGAGCCAAGAAAAGAGGGCAGTGGACCCCGCGGGGTCAGGTGCCCGCCACCTACTACCTGCTGCGGGGGCGCGTGCACCGTGGCCTTTCCCTGCACCGCGCTCTCCACGTCGAGGCGTCAACCGTGCATGCATGGGACTTGCGCATCCGCCTCGCTTTTTGCGAGCGAGTGACGGTGGAGTGCCAGCGTGGCGGGCGCAGTCCACGCCTGAATACCTGATCGCCCGCCGGTGAGCGTCCGTGGCCCACCGTCCGCGCGGGCCCCTGCTTCGCGCCGACCGCAGCAGCAGTCGCAAACGCACGACCCGCGCAGCTGCGGAGAGTGAGTGGGTTGGCGCGCGGGTTGCTTCTCGCGGTGGATAAAGCAGGGAGCGCGGCCTCGCGCTCACTCACACTCGCCAAACGCGGATTCCTGGTCTCCTCCACCCCCTCCCTCCTATATAAACGCGGGCGCGGTAGCCACTCTGCCCACACACCACACTTCCCCCGAAGTTGCTGACGCGCTCCTCCCCTGCAACTGCTCGGGTGCTCGCGGCGCGCCCCTCCGCTCCGTCGCCATGGAAAAGTAAGTGGGGGAGTTCTCGGGGAATTATTTTTCTGTTATTAATCTTCTTAGCAGCTTCGGTTCGCATCGATCGGTCGTTTGCGAAGGTGAGAACAGGCTCGCTTTGCATTTTCTTTCGCCTATTTTTTTTTCCCTTGGTCCGTGCTTCGTTTCGTGCTTGATTGGGGCTGATCGATCGATGGGAGGTGGATTCGGTGGGTTGCGTTGATGCGGAGAGTCGGAGCAGCTCGATCGATCTGACGCTCTGAGCTTGGGTGCCGCGAGACGCTTTTTTTTTCCCCTGACGACGGGACGGCCCGCGAGATCGGCGGATGGCGGCCGGAGATGGCGTCCGTGGCTGGCAACGCCGCAGCTGGGTCGTGGTCCGTTTCTCGCCCGGAAATGCAGGTTTTCTGAGGTTTGAGAGGAGTCTTCCGCTGGAAGCAAGCAGGGGAAGGGTTTTGCGGTGGTGCAAGAGGTATCTTCCGCTTGAAGGAAGCAGAGCAGGGTGTTTTTCCCACCCAAGACCGATCCATCCTGCAGCGTTTCCCGGTCGCAGCTGACCCGGCTTGTCTGATACCGGCCTCGATTGATCTGTAGTGGTTTTCAATGGTGAAATCGGATGTGGATTTCAGGTTGCTGTTCTGGTATAAGGTGATGCGGAGATTGGGGTTTGCTGGAGGTGGAAAACAGAGTATTGACCTGGTTCGTGGAGAGAATCACTTGCGTAACCCATCTCGGTGTGTCGTGTGTCCTGGTGACCATGATCGTGGACAGCTATCGATGTTGCGACTTTGTGATAGCTGACTGAAGGACTTGGTGTCCAGTGACTAGTGAGGCCGGCAGTCAGGATGTTCTGTTTACCCTCCTTGTGGTTTGGTTTATGGTAGAGCGCAATGGAGAAGTGCAGTTTAAATGAATGAATGAGCTGTGGCAGATTGCAAACTTCGTTTGTTCCCTTTGATATGGCAATGTTGGTGACGTTGGCCCCTTGCTTGCTCGATCCTAATGGGGACATAATGTGGGAATGATTCAGGATGTGGGCATCTCCCACTCAGCATATCATATCACTGGGTCTGGATGTCCCTGGGTTAAATCATTGGATGTTTCAGACCAATAGCAGTTAAACCTTACCATTTATATTCGAGTAGATGTTAACAGGCAGTAACATCCAACAGCAGTTAATTAACCATCAAATTGGCTTTTGCTTGGCCTGAAGATGTGGTTTTAAAACAGTTAGTGTCTTATGGTTGAATTAGCAGTTCAGATTCAGTTTGAAGGTGGCAGATTATGCCCTTACAGTAGTCCCTGTGCTCTGCTCACTATTCAAGTATTAGAGATAGCTTGTTCCTCAGATCAGTACTAGTATTTTCTGTTACCAAACAAGCATTACTATTAGTGAGTTGCATTGTGCTAGGATCTGCTAACTTTTTTTTTCCATGGCAGGGCTCGGCCCAAATCTGATAACTTCTTAAATAGATTCACTCTCCAACGTGGACTAGTACTTTACCCTTTATATCGTGATCCATAGACAACGTGTTTAGAGTAGTGATGAGATCACTGCAACCCCCTTAATTGAGAGCCTTTTCACATACAGTTCATCATCGCCTTGACTGCACACTGTTTAACTGTCTCTTTGTTATTTTGAACATGTTCCCACTAGTCATTATATTCGTTCCTACTTACTCTGATTCAACAAGTCATTGATCGAATGAATTATATGTAACGTAAATAAGAGGCCATCTTAATATTTACATGATAACGGTTTGTGCTTTTTCTGCAGGCCTGGGATTATTAATTGGAAGGGAATTGTTGAAAAAGTAAGAGACCAAAGTCAATTATTCTATCTTCGGCTTGCTGAATTGGTTTCTGAAGCATATATCAAGTGCCCCAACTGCCAATGTTGCATTGATTGTAGTAAGGTAAGTTAACTATTTAGTTATCAAATGCCCGAACTGCGAATAGTGCATCTCGATGAACTAGCAGTGGGTTCTTGTGTTTCTAGAAAAGAGTCAGAGATAGCTCAGTGCAGAGACGTATAATAATCTAAGAACAGCCTAAGCAGTAATTTAGTCATTGCCTCAACTGTTTACCCATCCTTTCTTAGAGCTGTTTTACAGCGCACAGTACCATATTACCTTAACGGACCCAATTTAGTTGATATAGAAGCTGGCCTTAAAGCAAATAAGTTTTTCTTCTATAGCTTTTAGTTTGCATCGTATGAAATCTGTTTCTTTTTGCGATATTGTATGAAATCTGTTGTATTCCAGAACAGCAAACGTTTTTTTTTTTCATCTTATACCATGCATTGCAGGTTCCAATAGTGTGGCCAGAACTACCTGTTGGCGTTAAATTTGTTCCATCTGATTCAGAACTGCTTCTACATTTGGAAGAGAAATCTAACCAGCCAGATTCGGTGTCCAGTGTACATAATAAAGAACTCATTCCTACTATAGAAGAGCCGGATGGGATCTGCTATACACATCCTAAAAATCTCCCAGGTGCATATGGTTCTCTCTCTTTTTTTTTTGTAATATATCATTGCATTTAAACCGATTTACAAACTCATCTTCTAATTTTCAAGAGTACTCGCTCCATTTTTATTTCGTTGACGTTAGGACAGCTCTTGCACTAACTAAGCTGTCCTAACGTCAATAAAAAGAAACAGAGGTAGTAGCTTTGAGTTGCGAATTCGTATGACGATCTGTTGTGCCGGTAGGTGTCAAGACGGATGGCAGCAGCAGTTATTTCTTCTACAGAATAGCAAATGCATACGGTCGTGTCACCGTAAGCGTCGCAAGATAGATGTCGATTACACTGTCTCAGACGATAAGAAACTCAGATGGCATAAGACTGGGACATCTAAAGAGGTCTATGACGAGAATGGTGTCAAGAAAGGCTGGAAAAAGATACTGGTTCTTTATACAGGTTCAAAGAAAGGCGTGACAGCAAGACAAATTGGGTGATGCATCAATACCATCTTGTGTAGATGAAGCTGAAAATAATGGCAGCTTGTTGTTTCTAAAATCTTTTTACCAACTGGCGTCGAAGCAAGTTGTCAAGTCTGAAATGGATATCTGTGTTGTGGAACATGATACATCTATCAAAATTGATCCTAGAACCCCGAAGATCGATCCTCCCCAGCCTCAACCGAATAACAGCCCGTGTGAAACCGAGCAGTATATTCTCCCTTTCCGCTAGATCAGGTAAATTCCAATCAACCACTTTGACATTTGGAAGTGACAGTGATCAAAAGGCACTGTTTCCTTTCTACCTTTAATTTACAGTTCATGTGATATTCCAAGCTGCTTCTAAATATCAAAGCAGTTGTGTTTCTGAGATCAAAACCGAGCATATTTCTTTCTGAAATTGTCCATATTATAGTTGCTTACATTATTTCATTTCTCTGTAAATGCTTTTGTTATGCGGCGATCATTCATGTTGTTGCATTGCTTGTGAAACTGTGACAGGGAGGAGCAGAATCTAGCACATCCAATTTTCCCGTAAAGGATGAAGATAAATTCCCTGCTTGGTATGCTGGACTATCAGAAATTTCTGAGGACACGGCTCAACCTGACATGGATGAACCCAGTGTCACTGGGATGCAGACACTCGTGTCAGAATCCGCCTCAGGTTCAGGTGTCCGAACTTTCTTGGACAAGGGAAAGGCTCCTCTAGAATCGACGCAGGTACTGGAACCTGAGGCTGACCCAAGTTCCTGTTTCGTCAAAAGAGGTTGCGAATCAAGCGTCCAGGCAACACTAGAACCTACCCTGAGCAAAGAGGTTACTGAAAATTGTCTTCAGGGACCGATGCATGATGGGCTTCCTTCCGTGGATAACATTTTATCGCCCCGTGGATCACCGACAGACTACTACACCCTAACCGTAAGTCCAAAGACTCGGAAATCAGAATACATGATTTGAGTTCCTTTCCAGGGTAAAATGCTCATTGTTTGTATCATGCGCAGGGCACACGGTTCGGGTCACAGGATAACCTCGATGCCTTGCTGGAGAGCTTCTTCACTTCTGATGCAGAGACGAGTTAGAACTGGAAGTAGTGGCACTGCAGGAGACAGTTTTGTATATGACTTTGCAGTGTATGAACCCCCTCATGAGATGTTTTCCATACTGATTTTGCAGCGTGAGCACTGCTTTACCATCTCATGAGAAATTTTGTACAGCAGTAGAACCAAGCGGTTCTCAGATGACACCCCAACTTAGGCGACTGTTTTTTCAGAATCATGTTGTTGGGTAATGCTGTTGACTGGCAGCAGTGTTTTCAAAGCCATGTTGTTCTGTAATAATGTTAATGTGCAGCAGTAATGTTTGGAGCCCGTGCTTCTTGTTTGTCGAACGTTGAGGCTGACTGTTGTATGGTTGTCATCGTGCACCAGGAAGGCGCTCTGCTTCTCCCGTTCCCGAGTGGCGTCTACTCCCCGTGCCCGCGGCGTTTTGGTCCCATTATTTTGTCACTAGTCCTCTCTGTTCGTTTTTCCTCCTCTTATTATGACTGTGTCATTGCAGTAGCACATCATATTCATACATTATTTCATTTCTCTGTAACAATCGCTTCAGCCACGCTCGCCGCTCCATGTCGCTCTAGTCGCGCTCGTAGCTCCAGCCGCGACTCGCCATCGAACGCGGCCCCGCCCCGCCTCACGGCCGGCGAGCTTGTCGTCTAAACTAAATCCAATTGTTCCGCCGTCTGAACCAAATGTTTCAAGGAAAAATCAATTGTTCCAGGGAGAGAGGATTGTTCTACAGAGAGATCGATTGTTACATGGAGAGATATCGATTGTTCCAGAAAGAGCAATAGATTGTTCCAGAGGGAGCAATCGATTGTTCAAGGAGAGAAAGTGATTGTCCCAGAGATAAACATATTGTTCTAGGAGAAGACATGTTTCGGATGGACACTCTGGAACACGGGGCGGCGGAGGTGGTCGGTGACGACCAGGGCTTCGAAGCAGGGGCGTGAAGTGGTCACGGCCGGGGGTGGCGAGGCGGGGCGCGGCGCCAAGCAAAAGAGCAGGCGCGGGCGCAGTGAGAGCGGGGGCGGCGCATCAGCCATTCTGCTAGTTTTTTTTTTTTTGAGATAATAAAAAAAAAGCCATTCTGCTAGGTTTTTTTAGATTACACAGTGATATGCACACGCGTAGGAATTACACGCGAGCAATCTGTGTGGCCCGATCTTCTCGAAGGATCCAACAAAAACTTGATAACTATTGACTCATGACCTGACGAAGAGGCAGTGCACCGCGAGATTTTCACACGCGACGAACTACCGAGACAATCGCCCTTCCACGTACCACAAAGCTAGCCCACGCAATCACGCCGTATAGACGTGAAGGCACGAACTAGGTGAACCGTAGTTCGACGTTCTACAACTCCCTCAGGAATCGAAAGAAGTGTTTGCAAGCCTCTCAAGACTCACGGAAGATGAACAACACAGCCATGTGTATTCTGGAAATAGATGCCAAAAAGTCCCTCGTAGCTTAGTTACACATTCACATATATGGTTCTCCTCGCTGGACCTTTCAGTTTACATAATAAAATATATATCAACTAAATCCTTGGAAAACTGATGCACTCCTTGCATGCGCAGCCAAGGGAGTTTTCTAGATGGTTGATCTTCCACTAACTAGCATGCAGGCATGTTGAACCAACATTTGTCTGACTGTTCACTTGTCTTGCTAATAATGATTCAAATTTCCTCTGCACGTCAGCAACACTACTAGAGGCCACACCTGAAAGTGACGAGCAACCAAAATATAATATTTATTTATTTATAACAAAAGCTTAGTAAACAAGGGATAGCTTTCACCTATTCATCTTGTCTCATCTTTGTTCAACTCTGAACCAATTATTCAATTATCTTGTTTCACACATTTGGTAGCAGCATGCTTGGTGGAGAGAAATTATCATCATCCCAATCTCTCTCATATATGCCATCGTTCCTTAAAAAACATTAAAACAAGAACTCAGCAGTACGGAGATATTGCAAGTAATATTATTTAACAAAGCAAGGTTAGTGTTCACCTGATTGTGGATTTCCTTCTCCAATTGTTTAGCTCTACTCCTTGTTATTGGTCCGCAGTATTAGTAGAGATGTCCTCATCAGTCGCCCCCCTTGAGAAGGAGTCGTCCTCGACTCAAGTTCTCCAATAAAAGGAAGCAAATCCTTGACGTTAAATGTGGAGCTGACATCTGCATATTCCGAGGCAACTCTATCTTGTATGCATTGTCGTTTATCCTTTTTCGAGTACTTTGAACGGTCCATCTCCTCGTGTGATAATTTGCTCTTTCGCTTGCTTGAAAGCGATCCTTGCGTAGATGCAGCCACACAAGGTCTCCCTGCTGAAACACAATTTGTTTCTTACCTTTGTTTGCTTGTTTTGCATATTGTACAGATTTCTTCTCAATGTTCCTCTTGTTCTCTTCATGTAATTTCTTAATAAACTCTGACCGTTTGGAAGCATCCAATTTACTTGTTCCTGCTATGGTAAAGGCAAAGATCCATAGGAGTATGCGGTTTAAAGCCATAAACAATCTCAAAGGGACAAAATTTGTGGTAGAGTGTACTGCCTCTGTTATAAGCAAACTCCACGTGTGGAAGACAATCTTCCCACATCTTTAAATTCTTTTTCAACACAGCTCTTAGGCATTGTTGACAATGTACGATTAACCAACCACCTCGGTTGTCCGTCGGTTTGCGGGTGGCATGTCGTAGAAATAATAACTTGGTTCCAAGTTTCCCCATAGTGTCTTCCACTCAAAGTATTCATCAGCATTTTCCTTGCCAGTAAATGAAGGTATAGATCCTTTGACTTTTCCCAAACCATCGTCATCTCGTCGACCATCACGATCACCATGGCGTTGATGACCACCGTTGTCCACTATAGCGGTGATCATCATAATTACCAAACTGAATAGTCCGTCCACCACGATGGCCACCACCATCGCCATAATCAGCATCAATGTCAGCTCTTGGAGCCCTTCCAACAGGAACTCGCTCAGTGTGGCGGTCGTTAAACC
>JAAXCT010003933.1:0-12500 GCA_012490785.1 Eragrostis nindensis
GTATTATTATTTCCCTAAAATGCAGGGCATTTGGAGCGGTATGATCGGGGGTACTTCAATGCAGACTTTGATCCTTGTTTGGGTCACATTCAGGACCAACTGGAACAAAGAGGTATATCTTTTTTTACATTTACTAAATCTTAAGATTCTTTTGTGTGTCTACGCAGAAATGGTCCAATAGTTTAATACCAGCATAATTGATGAGATATGCTTGCAATAATTTTCGCTACTTGCGACACACGAACACGTTTTCTTTAAAGAATGTTGCACTCAAAAAAAAAAAAAAAAAAAAAAAACTCGACCTGCCGGGGGAAGACCGCCCCCGACGGCATTTGCTAAGGAGAAGAGCCTCTCACGCAGGCCGAGAAAACCCCCGAACCCCCTCCCTGATCCTACACAGGGACTCAGCTGGCCGTTGTGAGCTCCGGCACGAGTCTTAACCATGTGCTTGACCTAGGAGGGTGAGGGGATTTTTTTTTGCACTGCAGGTATTTCACTACAGTGCACACGCGGCACTGTAGCGAGCTACAGTACCACGCGGGTGCCGCCGCTCGATCCCGGGCCGACAGGAGAAACTCCCGGAGCTGATCGCTCTGGCCACTCGGGCAACCGAGCTTTGGCAATGTTGCACTCACACTTGGCACAATATTAAAGTGTATACTTTAATGAGTATTTTCCTTTTATATATCTGAACTTGTAATGTCATTTATCGGAATCGTTTGACCTTTTGTTTGGTTGCAGGTGGAAGAAGCACAGAAAAGGTTGCACAAGTGGGACGCCAAGGCTCCTCTATTAGAATGAAATGTATTCTTCCTGGCCTTATCGAGGGGATGAAACAACAGACATGCTCTCTCTTTTCTCCAGCCAAGAACAAAGCAGGAGTGGTTGTAAGGTTTCACCACAATCAATTGGCTCGTACAAAATGGAATTTGATCCCAAGTTGCTATTTGGAGATCTTAAAGAACACATTTTTTGTTTACCGAACAAGTTTAATAATTTCATGATCAATATATATTATTTTTTGATAAATGATCTCAACTACTACCTCTGATCCAACGTACTTGTCATGCTTTAGTTCATTAGTTTTCTCAAATAACTTGTTACTCTCGCATCTCAGTGCATCTTTCTCTCCTCCCGATACATATCTATATCTATATCTCTACTCCTTTTTTCATGTGCACCTATCTTTTTCATCTTTCCTTAATTCCTATCTCCAAAATAAAAACAACATATATTTTGAAATGGATGTAGTATTTTTTGGTTGAAAAATACTAATTGAAACGTAACAAATAAGAACAATTGGATTGGGCCTTCTCGATAGCAGAAGCACAAATGGAAAACAATTGGAAACAATATACTAAGAAACTAAAGTTTTATGAACACGCAGACGAACTGTGTATCATTGCATTAAGAAGAAGAGTTTTTGGTTCTAAGATACTTTGGTTACACACACACCCCCCTCATTATATAGGCCTCATTCACGCCGGTTACGAACCTAAAGTTTATGAATCTGATTGACCTGTTTGCCATGTACTTATTGGGGGAGGGTAAAATGAATTAATTGTATAACATTTATTTTTAATAAATTATTTATGTAGAACATAGAGATCTTTTAATCATATAATCTAGTACGAACATAGTGAACAGAGAGTGGATAACATGTCTCCTACAAATGTTCATATGACACATTCCATCTCTAACCAAATATAAGCCCAAAGTTCCAGTCTGCACTCTAAAAGCTGTTAAAAAAGCACGTGAGAGATGAGCTATCACCCACAATTCAATTGTAAACCATATAAAACGGTAAAATGACTGAATAGAGTCCAAAATATTTAAGGCCATCATTGCCTTGCACAGTTTGATTCCAGCATTGTTTCATCAAAGAAATGATGATACCTCGTCTCCCGCATCAGGCGGAGGCTAAAACATGCAGTGAATCTGATCGGCGGTAAACTTTAAATTCATCATTAGCTTCCAACCTTAATTTGAACTGCTGCCGTACCTTTATAAGTATTCATCAGTAGCTTAATAAAGCCCAACAGCATATATTTTTTTCAAAAAAAGAAAATCATTTTTGAACGATAGGTTTATATGTACTACTTCGTATGAACACATTTCTTTCTTTAATATTTTATTCCTACTCAGATTAGCCAAAATGCTTGTGGGTTTGGATCAATTTGAGCATATGAAAAGTTCCAAATATATTATTTTGACTGACAGCGAGAGTTCCCATGACACAAAAGAAACTTTTCTTGGTGCAGCCATGACATACGTGCTGTAGTAATCATGACAACAACAGTACGTACAGAATCATTGTTGCAGCCACCTATGCGCCAATATATCCATTGAATGCAACGAACGTTGAACGCGCAATCGAGTCTGGTGTGATACTTTTGTCCTTGCTACAACAAACAATTGTCCTTCGGAATTAATAGTTTGGTCACCCTAAATAGGCTTTGTTGCATAGTGAAAGAGAAAGCTCAAGATTCTTTAAGTTTTCGTACGGCTTCTTTACTTTCTTCTTTAGTGGAAGCATATTCTCGTAGAAAGAGAAGCCCGATCGTATGTGAAGTTGGTAGTGTTGAATCAAGCTAGGAAAGAGAAGCAGTTGATTTAGTTGCTAGGCAAGGAAAAGCCTGGTCTGGTAAAGGGTCAATAAAAGTACAACGTTGATATGAAAGCTGTTAGTTTTTATGAGCGAGGGCCTGTCCTGTATAGAATCAAGCTAGTTATGAATGAATCATAGTGCTAGAATGCATGATAGGGTTTAATCACTAAGCTAGGGTTTAATGCATTATAGGGAAAGCATAGAACAAGGGAATCTTCATAGGAAAAAGGGACTCGTTGGTTATAGGCCAGGCCTGTGTGTACAGAGAATTTCTTGTTAAAGCTTGCGGGCGGAGTGAAAACAGAGATAGGTATAGGAATGCTCGAAAGACTAATGGTACAGAAGAGGGATTGTTAACTGCATGCATTGATTTTTAACAGGGAAAAGCATGGATTAAAAACGGTACATATTATGGCAAAGAGAATGGTTTGATGAGACGCTTGCTTGGTGACATAGGCACGAAGTGTTCAAAGTCTTGTTCACAGACCACAGTAAGTGCTTCTACAATAGGCTATGTTATCTAATAGGGTATATAACCTGTGGCTTTCCTTTTCTAGGCCAACAGCCAGCTTCCTGGGTTCATGTGTTCCTTGTTTACGTAGCTCTTCTGTTGGATCACGTAGCCTCTCCGTTGGATTACGTTGCTCTGCCCTTGGATTACTTGAGTCATTTCTTGGTTTACTTGGCTGCTCCGCAACATGTTGGTTACTTGATCCTTCGCTTTGTTTACTTCCTCGCTACCGACCCAGGTACATCTTCTTTGGACATGCCCGACCCTAGCTTATTGGACAGTTGCAACGAAACGAGTAGGTGTATCGACCAGGACTAGTAGTTTTACTAGGTGTTCCAAGGGGTAGAATGACTAGTAGTTACAGCCGTAGAAAGATATCTAATTCATTTCGGCTCCGGGCTGGCTAGTGTAACGAAAAGATATAGCTCAGTTGTCTTGGACAGCTTCGAACGAGCAAACAAGATATATATACTATTGAGGCTTCTGGCCAGCTCAATCCGGTGCTTGTTGGTTAGTTGGAACGACTAGTAGGAAAGCTACTTCTACTTGGACAGCTCAGCAGCCCTATATTCCCTTGTTCCAGCAAGCAAACAAATAGAATAGTTGGAACGAATAGACAAGTAGGACAGTGCTACCAGCTAGTTAACTCAGTTCATTCTTGACTTTCGGCTTGTAGCTTTGCTACGCAACCTCGCATTCGAAATTAGTACTTACTTGGACAGCAGGTAAAGCAGGGACAGTAGTATATGGTAGTCTGCTTTGAATTGTTCTCCGTGTAGAATGCCTATTGGTTTTCACGAACAGTACTATATGTGGACAGTACATAGGTATCAAGAAAGAGGGCTAGCTCAGTTTGAATAGTTACCAGCCAAGAAAAGACTACTAAAAAATCTGCTACTTCGTTTCCAAGCAAGCAAAGCGCCCGCTACTTATTCTTTCACTTCAATTCTATTGAATTCTTTTTCATTAATAGTTTGGAAGTTAATTCAGAAAAGCAATTCAAGCCATTCCGCTCCAGCTCCTCTCACGTTATAGAGCGCCCCGCAATGCCAACTGCAGCGTCAGCAGCCCTCACAACAAACTCAGTCTACTCCTCAACAGCAAGAGCCGAATTATCGTCAAACCTCCCACAATGTTGAGGTCAATAATGACCAGTGCCGCCCTCAGGGCCAATTGACCTCTTGGAAGCTGCCATTAAGTCTGATTTGGCCTATGTTGCCTTGTCGGAGCATGGCTTGGTCCAGCTTCTCTAACCTCGTCCTAGCCCAGCCCAACTCCCGCCCGCTTCTTCCATAAACCCGATCATCTGTTAACGCATACAGCTTCCCGTGCCTTCCCTATCTGGCTCTCGCTACTATGTCATTTTGTTTACGACTAGGTTTACCTGGATTTACTTCATGAAACATCGCTGCGCGCCTCGGTATTTCCAATTTTGAGACGTTTCGGGGGGGTTCAACTTTCAATTACGTAGTATGCCAGTAAACGGTTGGCAAGCGCTCATTCCAAATATGAATATGGTTCAGCTCCCTCCCGTTTCTGCCGCAGGGTATTCTCTCGCAGGCACTGGACTTGGTACCCCTAGCGCTCGCACTTGTTACTTAGTATTCCTCCGGGGTATACTCGACATTAGTTAGCCCTCTTGGGCTCCTACTCTTCATACAAAGGGGATTCACTTCATAACTTTTGATTTGTTGTTGCTTATCCAATACATTTCTTTCCTAGCTTAGAGAAGAGGAGGTGAGCAAGAACCCTGCGTAGTCATAAAGGAAGGAATCCTAGTGACGCATACAAATAAGACAAGAGAGGAGTAATATAATATCTAGTTTGCTTATCCTTCTCTCTCTCAGGTACGCACCACCTATTTGACCTATCCCGGCAGTGGGCACTGACACACTTTCCCTAAGAACAACTCTTCTATTGACACATAAACTCTCTAGTTGAGTTCTGCTTGAACAAGAAAATAACACAAATAAACTCATACATCAGTAGGCGCGTAGCGAAGATCCATCGGTTGACAAATCCACTATATATGAGACATCATAAGCCTAGTCTTCGCTCTCTATTAGAAAAGAATAAATAAACAGTAGGTGACCGCAACCAAGAATTCACTTAATAAACCAATACCTAGACAGAAACTCTTACCTAGCCACATTAGACTTTGCCTATCTCATCTATAGGTTAGTGACCTGCTTGACCAATGTTTACAAAAGGCATTCCTCATTTTATGCTTACAAAAGTGCTAGTGGAGTTAGACTTGCCCATAAGAAGAAGTGCCAATGCCCTATGGTAGTACTAATAGGGCAGCTTCCCTTATAGATAAACTCAGCCATAAACTCATGCCTATGTGGTGGAAAACTAATCAAGTCATATCTAAACTAGGCAGCAAATCCATAAACTCATCTATCCCAGGTAAAGCCCCACTTGTGATTTGACCTAAAACTACTACTTATAGAAATTCTTTTGTTTTGTTTAGTGCCCGCCCCTACTTTGACCCAAGAAAGACCTATCTCAGGCAGAGCTGTATTCGGTATATCATATGCCTATCCCCGGTAGCTAGATTACGTACAATAACTACTCTCCTAACTGCTCTACTACTACTCTTACTTATTAAACATTTTCTATTTACTACCCTGCTTTCCATAGTATTTTCCTGAGTCACAATCCCTATTCTCATAAGAAAGCAAAGCAATGTTCCTTGGTTAGTGATAAGAGAACAGATAAGAGTGGAGAGTTACCGAAGTGACCTGCTACTCCATATCGGCATATAGGAAAGGTCAAGAAGCAAATCCCAATGCCCTAGCCTATGTTAACTAATGCGTCGTTTCCACTACTCCTTATCCGGCGCCCTACAGGAAAAGCAACGACCTCCTAGTCCAGCAGCTGCTTTTATTTTTATCTACGAAGATAGTGGCTAGCTAGCTTCTTTGCCGGCTTCGAGTGACTGTGACTACTCTTACTGTCCGTAACTCACAGAAGAGGCGGGAAGACTTTTTACTCCAAATTGATAAGCGATCAAACCCTTTGTTGTAACCTACTCTTGCACCCGGTTAGTTAGGTTCTTTTTCCTATCTATATATACTAACAACATGTGCTGCCTTAAGCAAGAATTGAATGTGCTGCCTTAAGCAAGGGTGTTGCCGTTGTAGCCCGTGGAAGATATATGTATCCAATGAACAACCCCTAAAGGAGTGGAATGAAGGGAGATCCGTGAAGGTGGTGTGGGTCAATTAGTGAGGATAAGTTGAATCCTGTCGAGGAAGTTCATTAACATAGGGATGACTCTTCCCTAAGCTTCCATTCAATAGCGCAAGGGGATAGGGGCCTATCTCTATAGATGGGTTATCTCGTTTTGCATTTCTCGTACGCTATAACCCCAGGAATCACTGGTTGGTGGGGAGCCGAGGGGAACCTGTTAGTCCTATTATGGTCATCGTCGTTTGGGCGTACTTTCGGGTGTACTTTTCTGCGTATGTCGTAATTCCTATTAATTGGTCGTCTAGTTCAAGTACTTGATTTTTCAGAGGACAAGGAAAGTCGAATAGAAAAGTAGAATGGGCAAGGCAGCTTGCTCCTTGAATGCTTTGTTTATTGAATGAAGAGTTCACTCGTAGAAATGTCCGTTCTTTCCTTTGAGCATATCCGTTTGATTGCTCGTAGCGCTAACTAGCATAGCATCCGTTTTCTTGCTTGGTTTCTTTAGTATCACAAGCCACGGATTGAGCAACTAGCGCGGTCGGGTAGCTGCTTTCCTCTTTTCCAACCTCTTACCAACTCGGGATGGCCTCCTCTCGGTCAAGGATCGACCCTTCCCTCGGCAAATAATCCATGACTTCTTGTTGGATAAGGAATTCCCTTATTCTGATGGAGAAAACGTTGGATTGACTTAGGGCCTAACATTGTTTCCGAATGGGGCTGAAACAGAAGTCTTAGTAGTCGGCAACATTGAATACCTTAGAATGCCCCCAGAAAGAATGGGAAAGAAAGGAAAGAAGAGGATTCCTGGGAAGGATAGAGTATATCAGCAGGTTCATCGCACAGCTCACTCCCTTCAGGGAAAAAGGATTTGAGTGGAAGGTTGAGCGCCCTTAACGTTTAGAAGTATCCTTTTTTCAACGGTTATAAACCTTTCTATTCTAAGACGGCTAAGTCGAGGGCAGACACAACAGGTCACGAGGAGCTAGAGGATATAGAATTCCTATTTACCGGGAGCGGAAGGAAAACATCGGCTCTTCCGAGATCTTATGTAAGGAATACTAGAAAAAGTAGAGCTAAAAGATCTAAAAAACTCAACAGAAAATGTCTTTCCCGCGGAAGACTCTAACTCCTCATAGCATTACACGCTAATCCGAATATCGAATGATGCTTCGACAGATTCAGTCATCCATTCAGCTTTGAAATCGGAGACAAGAAAACTTCATAGAAGCGCCGCGGATCAATATAGAGATGCGAACCAATATCCTTTTCCTGGTGGACTCTGAAGTACTCGTCTTTTGCACAAGGCCTCGTGTCAAATAACATCCAGCCACGTCCACGTCCTCCTACCTCGCCCATTTGCTGAGATCATCTACATTTTGCTTCGTGTCGAGCTCCAATCGGCCAAACGTTTTCCTTCGGGAGGGCATAAAATTGCTGCTTTCTTTTTGTAGGGAGGCTGGCTCTTGGTGGTCGTCTACTGCAAACCCGATAAACTATCCACAAGGGTCCCGGTGCACAAAGGACATTCTATCCGCATTTGGGAGGACCGTTCACCCGTCCATTCACTCCTTTCGACCAGTTGCTCGGGAAGGTACCGAGCCTACAGGCCACATCTTTAATTGTATTCTTTTTCGGGGTCATCCTCTTCAGCCTGTGTTAGTAGTGCTAGTTTTGAGTTTCTTTTAGTACCTTCCCTACATAGGGGGTAGTATAGATATCCTTAGAGGATCCTAAAGTGTCAGTTTATGTTGGAATTGCTTTGCTCTTTTCTTTACTGCACAAGCTAATAAGCTTGAAAGAAAGTGCTTTTATTTGAGTTGAAATGAAAGAATAAATCGTCTATCTAGACAGAGTATGTGTCTTATTCGGTCCATGCTAGCCCTTCTAGGCCCTTGATCTATCTTACTATCGAAAGGGTTTTAGGACGAGCAGAGCAAGTCGCGTTTACAGCCTGCTGTTCTTATGGGCGTAACTCCCTCTAGTATTCCAATAATCTCCCTTCCTCCAATATGTCACTAGTATTTAAGTATGCGGCTCGTATTAGTATGCCAGGCGTTCGAGTGACACAGGAGGTGCTTAGGGCAAGGTGGATTTTCCTGAGATCCGAAAAGCCGTATCATGGTTGTTAATCAGGATATATACCAATAACTACACAGAAACCAATCATGATACCTAAACTAACACCTACTCGCCATTTTTATATCCAATTGGCCATTGCTATTTCTATTGCTGGATCCAGCTGAGGCTTCTCATTTAAAGGATTATCATCTCCATTTAAAGGAGTCCATCAAAGTGAAAAGAAGTATCATCACGGGCTGACATCACTATGTCTGATATATCTTTAGTTTCCTGGAGTGTTATCTTTGTATATCCAGGCACTATAGCTTTGTCATTGAAAAAGAAATCACACGATATAGGAAGCGGATCTTCTGGAGGAATATCAATTCCGCAAGTGTAAACTTCCACCATACAGTGTAGTGAAAACCCTACTTTGACAAGTGCATAAATATTACCTTATATAAACGAGATTCCATCCTCTGATGATACAGTCGTTATATTGACTAAACATTGGTTTTATCTATTGCTCATTTGTTGATATTTATCAAATAGAGTTCTTTTATAGATCGGCCATAAGATGTTTTCTAGCCAGTAATTACCCACATCTATGAACCTCTCATTCCTCCACGGATTCAATCCTGCCCCAGGCGTACCTGAGACAACCCTTTCCTCACCCGAGAATTGCATTTCCGCTTCAGCTTCCTTACATC
The DNA here is from genome assembly GCA_012490785.1 of Eragrostis nindensis. Taxonomy (NCBI): domain Eukaryota; kingdom Viridiplantae; phylum Streptophyta; class Magnoliopsida; order Poales; family Poaceae; genus Eragrostis; species Eragrostis nindensis. The sequence goes on from JAAXCT010003933.1 coordinate 9,083, forward strand.
CTTCTTTTCAGAACAGAACCCTTTGTTTAAATTAAGTAATCTAGCTTATCCTCTTCATTCTCCTCCGTCGTCTCCGGCGTCGGGTTCATTCAGCTCGGGAGCCGGCTGGTTCAGATCAAACGTTGGGTCCAGTGGTGATGGCTTACTTTCTCTGCTGGGTCTGGCCCGTCCTTTAGCTTAGGAAGGGAGTTTTCAAAGTCTTTCTCGGATCTACCGGACTTGGTGTAGGACGTCGTCTTCAAGCTGCCGCTTAGCCTTGTTCAACAAATTGATCGGCTGGAACCAATTTCCTCTGGAAAAAGGAACCTCTGGGCGAAGACCGCTGCACCTCTTGAACCGGACCGCTCTTTTTCTACACAAATCGGATGGCGGGTGGTTTTCAAAGACTTCACGGCTTTCAAAGTGTAAGGGAGAGATAAAAATAAGACATTGCCGAGTCCGCTGGCTGGGTCGCCTAAGCAGTGGTCGGGGATGAAGGTGACAAGCAATTCGTACTGAAATGCCACCAAGATCCATAACCAAAGATCAGAGTTTATTTCAATCCCGCCATCTCATCTTCCTTTCATATTGAAAGTAGCAAGGCACTCCACTACGGGTACGGAGGCCAGATAGAAGGATTGAAGAATCCTGATGTGCAGTTCCGGGGAAGTGAAGAAGGAGACGATGGGGAGGGAGATGGTGAGGAGACGATGTTCCAATGCAGTAGGGTTGCCGTTTCCTCCGCCCCGGGGAGGGAAGGTTTCTTTTTTTATGTACTAATCGAGCTTTACCCAGGGCTTCTTTGGCCAACGCACAAGCTATTCTTGAGGGTGCCGAAAGAGCCATTTTTCTTGGTGCAGCTGTTTCTTGGGTCTACAGTTCATCTCATCTGCTTCTAAGTCCTCTCATTTCTGAAACCCTATTTCTTGAGACCGTGAAAAAGCGATGAGGCTTCTGGAGGCGCAAAAACGCAAAGGCAAATAGGAACATTTGGACCTCCAAGACACGAGTCGAGTCACTAGAGGTAACAGGAAGAAGAGGAAAGCCCTTCCTCAGCAGGAGGGGGTGAGACGGCACCAGAAAGTAGATCATATGGCCTTTCTTTCGCCAAAAAATCAAGTAAAGCCCCGCCCAAGAAATGCAGCAAAGCAAGTCGTCTTTGGTTTGGAGCGAAATTCCCGGATGCATAGGCTTGATCGAGTGCCTTACCTGAAATCGACGATCTAAAGTGGCTCTTAGCTTGCTCCGACAGAGGTCTCCTTCTCCCTTAGCAGCGAGACCAGTCCCTACCTCTTTTCAATCAATCTTCATACCTTTTCTACGCCTAAAACAAGTTCATGTCTCTCCTCTCTGAAAGTAAGTCGGACCTTAATGAAAAGTAGTACGCTTTCTTTCGTGGTGTTCAGGATCCCGTGCTTTGTAGTTCACGCATGGCTTTCTCTAACGAAGCTAATGCCGAATTAAAGACCTTAAACGGAAAGACACAGGAGGTGGCGAAAAACTAAAAAAGAGAAAGAGCTTACAAACTTCTCTGAACCCGGTAGCCAGCGGAGCCCTATTCATGGGTTAGGGACTAGCATTGAACAAAGTTGGTGACAGCCGAAGAAAAAGTGAAAGGCAAGTAAATAATCTAAACATGCGGGTAAGCAGCAAAAAAAGAATAAAAGTAACGCGCCCTACCTGTTAGTCAAGTAAGGCCTTCCAGAGCCTATCTAACACAGACATACACGCGGATGAGGGCACTGAAATAAATGGACCGTCGATCCGGTACTGAAATTGCATAGAAAAAAAAGAAAGAAGTTCATACTTGATGAAACGCACATCATCCAATGAATGATTTAAGAACACAGACAGAGAGATATTGACTTTTTTCACATCTGTAACTAAATTTGAACATTGATTTTTTGATCTTTTTATGCGATCGGAAAACGAATGAGATCAGAAAGATAGGCGGACGACTTGACGATAAGGTCGGATGTTTCCGTGAGCAGTAAGCAGCGGATCTCCCCTTTTTTTGGGGAAAGCTGGTGGCCCTTTTGGCGTGTTAATTCTTTCGACGGGGCGGCCTTCTTCGTTCGGTAGATCCGGTCGAGGTGGTTTTCGTTTACCAGCGCGTAGGTGGTTTAAGTTCCTATGACCGAGTCTTTCTGGCCCCTGTGAACATATTTTCTTAATGTATTAAAGAGGGCCTCTCTAACCGGTGAAAAGTGGTAGGTGTCCACTAACGGCTATTCCTGGCTCGGCTCCGATAACGCAATTCCGGGAGGAGTCGGTAGTTGGGCACTGGATCCCTTCGGACCTGGAGAACGTGTGACACTGGGTCGGGGTTTGGTGAACCAACAGGTCGCTCCTTTAGTTGAAGTATCGGGCCCCTTTTTCGTTGCCTAGGTTACACCTTCGGAATACCCCAGACGGGGATTTCGCTCTATTCCCCCCAATCTTCACTTACGCCACGCCGACTCTCCGTCGTGGATTAGACCAAGGGTCGAAGACCCATACCATAGGACCCCGTCTCCCGTATCTTATCTTTCGCACGTAAGAGATCAAGACACAGCCTTAGGGCTATGGGGAAAGTAGATCGATTGCCCAAGAATTACAACTACATAGAGGGTCTCTACAAGTCTATAAAGAAGTTTCCAAAAATTGATCGGTAGTAGTCCGGTCGCACCCGAACAATAATATTCCAGAGGGAAATGCACCTAAGATCAAATATTTTGAGCCGGCTTCCGTGGAAAATTCAGACTTTCTTTTTGATGCTGCGATCACATAAAAACATAAACTTTGAAGCTCAATAGCTAAATACATGGCAATTAAATCATGAGCCGGGATCATTAAGAGCATACTGCACTGCGAGTAGGAAGTGGAATTAATACAATGAATTCAGAAGCATCAAACCTCTCTTTTTCGAAAGAATCGAAAACACATCGAAATGGTACCAGCCGTACTTAATAATAGAAGGATTTGGCAGAAATATGTAAAATGTCCCTCCTAAAAAAATTATTCCAGAATAAATGGGCAATAGTTAGGAGAGGTGCGCCAGCGGCGAGCAGAAGCAAGGTTATTAGATACCGAAGAAAGCCCGGCCAGAACCACACGTGCAAGTTTCCCTGCATGTGGCTCGTCCGTGATAACTTCTTCGGATTTGCGTGAACTAGCGGACCGATCACTAAGTGGTTAGTACTTCCAGCATGAGCGAACCTTTTTGAAACTGGTTAGGAATGGGCGCCACTATCCCAGCCCGGATCCAGCCGGGTTCTATTGATCATGTCCCCTTCCCAACAGTTGTACCTTGTCTTGGGGCGTCTTTCTTTGACTTTACTATCAAGCCCGCCGGAAAAATCAAAGTCTTTCTCTTCCCGTCCCGGGTTAAAGGAGTAAAGCTGTAATTGGGCTTAGTGCTCCGATTGCGCCTTAGGACTAGGACTTATAGGTAAATGCC
>JAAXCT010003934.1:0-20750 GCA_012490785.1 Eragrostis nindensis
GGTCAATCTTTCCATGGGAAAAATTCGATTCTGAGTGGTAAAAGATTCCATGATAAGCACCAAGAGGGCCCTGAGATTTACGCTGAACCAATTCTTTGTGCTAATCTCAACAGCGAAGGAGGAGAACCAACAAGGGTAGAAGGCACGAGACGCGAGAGATCAGTTGACGAGCTGATGGCTGGGTCATCGAGGAGGTGTTCAGACGAGGACCTGCAGAAGGCTCGGGCTGATCTGAAAGAGCTCGTCTCCCGATGCCCTATCCCGGACGAGTTCAAGTTTCCCGGCGACGAAGAAGAGGAGACTAAGAAAGAGGAGGAGAAGGAAAAGGTGAAGGAGGAGAAAAAGAAAGAAGAAGAAGAGAAGAAGTTGTACAAGGTGCGGTGGGAGGATGAGCAGATGCTCCTCAGCTATCAGTGCGGCTGGTTTCCGGAGCACAAGGGTCTCGCCGAACTAGAGAAGGAGGACAAAGAGAAGTACAAGGATCTGAGGACTCTGGCCACGGTGTCAAAGGTCTTTGTGACACATTATGAGGACAACATTGCCGCCGCCCAGGAGACTTTTTTTTTTTTTTAGACTTGGGGCACCATGCCCCCCACTTCATTAGGAAGTAGGATTCAATACAGGAGTCACGAAACTTGAAAAAAAACGAGACTAAACCTACTGCATTCTGAAAGGTAAGCTACCCTATTACATGCAGCAAACAGCGAGACGAGACTAGAGCAAGCCTCCCAGCCATCTTTTATTGCGACGTTTGCACAAACTTCATCCACCAAGGCCCCGAAACCTTTCAGCCACAGATCCTCTTTGTTGTCGGCGCCCAATCTTGCGCTTTCTTGAAGACTTCACTTGCCACCCTTCTGATTAGGCTGCTTCCGTCCATGACCGTCCTTCTTTGGGTCTTGTTCTGCAGAATTGTCCAGTTATCAAGCCATGAACAAATAACAAAGATTAGTTCGGTAGGATCTAAAAGCTTCTTGTCTCTGAAACAGGCATCATTCCTGGATCTCCAGATCGACCACAAGATTGCTCCACACCCCAACAGCGCCAGGTTTTTAGGTTGCCTTTAAAGTTCTGTAACCAAAGACCCATCATATCCTCAACACTATTGGGGCCAGAAATTAATCCTAGAGCACATTTTATCACGCTCTAGACATACTTGGCAACTGGACAGTCAAACATCAAGTATTGTACTGTCTCATGCACCCCACAAAAAGAGCAAGAGGTATTACCTGTCCAACCCCTTTTCTGTAAGTTGTCTTTGGTTAAAATGCTATTTTTAAGCAATAGCCAAAGAAACACCTTTATCTTTTGTGGCACTTTCACCTTCCACATGAAAGTATGAGGAAAAGGGACATCCAGAGTCTTTAGTTTCTTGTACAAAGAAATCACCACAGTAAATCCCTTTTTTCCTAACTTCCATTGGACCTTGTCTTGCTCTGCCGTAATTAGGACTGATTCACATACCTGCTTCAATTGTTCCACATGTCTGCTGTTTCACCAATCAATCTCCTTCTGAACTTCATGTTATTCACTCCTTTCTAAAAATCCGGTGTATTGAGGCCTTCTTGTTGAAATGTAACTCATAGAGCCTAGGAAACTGAGTAGCCAAAGGTGAACCATTTAACCACGTGTCCAGCCAGAAACTAGTGCTCTTGCCATCACCAGGCTCCCTTGTGCACTGCTCCAGGTAGATGTCTTTAACCTCCATTAGTCCTTGCCAGAAATGTGATGAGCCTTGTTTCTTACTTATTACTGCTAAAGGGGTATTTTTGATATATTTCTTCTTCATAATCTCCTGCCAGAGACCTTCAGAGGTTTCCACTCTCCACAGCCATTTGCACAAAAGGCTAGTGTTCGTGGTCAACAGGTGAGGTCTAACACCCCCAACCCACCTTGATCCTTAGGCATACACACAGTCGGCCAATTGACCAGGTGATCTCACTATCTTGCCATAACAACCTAGCTCTATAAAAATCCCTTTTCTTCACTACTCCCTTAGGGACTTGGTAAAGGGAAATCATGTAAAGTGGGACATTCGTTATACTAGAGCCGGTCAGAATGAGACGTCCTCCCAAAGTGAGGAATTTTCCTTGCCATACACCCAATTTTTTCTCTAGCTTCTCATCAATAGGTTTCCACTGAGAGTTTCTCAGCCGTTTCCTATCAATGGGAATTCCAGGTATTTTAGTGGAAGGCACTTAACAGGACAAGTAAGGATGTCAAGTTTTGGTGAGAAGCTAATGCAATTTCTTCTGTAAGTTTAGCTATTTTGGTCTATTCACAGCATATATATGCTATGGATCCTCTTATTCTTTTTTTCAGAATTTGAATTTTAAAATTCCCTTGTAAAAGGGAATCCCAAAAAGTTCTTTTTGGATCAAGTAAAAACAAAGTTCTTCAAGAACTGCATATCTTGCCAAGATCCTCATCGCTAAAGGTACTTGACAATAGTATTATTGGAGTGGATACACAACTCACAAAAAATACAAGAAGTCGACTAGGTGGATTGGTCCGAGTGAAGAGAAAAAAAAGCCATAAGGAACCAAAAATCTTTTCCGAAGATATTCATTTTCCTGAAGAGGCGGATAAGATTTCGGCGCCAGTTTGATACCACCAGAAAGAGATAAAAAAGATTATAAGGACTCAAAAAAAAAAGAAAAAAATTGGGTTTATGTTCAACGGAAAAAAATTCTCAAAGCAAGGAAAAGTATTTGTTTCGGTTCGACCTGCAGTCGCATATGAAACGGACGAAGGGAGAAATTTAGCAAGACTTTTCCCGCAAGATCTCCTGCAAGAAGAGGATAATCTCCAACTTCGACTTGTCAATTTTATTTCTACATCATGTACAGGACGAGGCCACCGATGACGAGGCAGAGGAGAAAGTGGCTGCAGGCCCTAGAGGTGGTGGAGGACGGAGGAGACACGCCCTGGGGTCGCCAAGCTTGCTAGCGGAGGGGTCAAGAAGCTAAACTGAGAGGGCATGAAACGCGTCACTGCCGTTTTTTTTTTAATGTAACTCTACTAGTACTTCTACTTGATGAGACAAGGGTGTTGTCACCAACCAATATTCACGAAAAGCACAGTTTTTTCTGTTTTATTCATGACTAATTGAATTGGAGATGTTGTGCTACATGAGTGCCAATAAGTGTATTGTGGACAATTGGAAAGCGTTTTGTTGTCACACTGGTGTCTTCCGTTGCCGAACATCTTTCGCTGCTGATCCGTTCCATTCCTTGGTCGAGGTGCATGGGGGTCCCAACACTATGGTGGCATTAGGAAAGTGCCCCCCGATCAGGGCACCATATAAGGAAACATAATTAGAACGTAATGAAGATTAGGAAATACAATACATCTCCTTTTCCTTAAACATTTTGGCAAGTAAGCCCGCCAGAGCAAATTCCAACCATTCCTGACATCAATGCAGAGTCACCGAGTTTAGCAATACGTTGTCCTTTGTCAGGTGTAGGGGCTCCCAACACCCTCCAGCTTACATTGCTCAAAATATTACGGCCAATAGCTGTGATGCCAGTCTTTTCCACAGATGTAGCTCAATTCATTCTGATCATGCTATTGGTTCGGTTCCAGGTGCCGCCCATTCCCTCAAGTGTAAAATTGGTACTAATGCTCACCCCTCAGAACTCACTGATAACTGTTCTGTTGCCGCTCTCAATCTGTGTACCTTATATTGCGCATGCTTCGTTGAATCGATGGGTCCGCCTATAAATATAGCAATGCAAAAACAGGTTCCTGCATTCTAGTGGGTGTGACCATAACTAGCTTCTTCGGTTCATCTCTGACCACTTATTGTCTGGCTATTAAGTGTACGGTTTATGCACTGCAAGAAATTCTAGATAACGCAGCCACGTGGGAGCCGGGACATTGCTTCAGACCTCGCATGCAGTTTAAGTGTGGTTAATATCGGTATAAATTTATCTAATTTATGTAATTTGTTGGGGTTGCTAGGTTTTAAGTCATGTACTTTGCTAAACTAATGAACTTGGTCTAAAAATATATGGACCGAAGCGGTGGTTTTAGACACCAGCAGTTTCTACAGTAGTTATACAGCACCGATTTATTTTTTTCTTTTTTATCATAAAATAATACAGCGGCATAATTCAAGTTAAATTGTGGATCAGAATAGCCTGACCGACCAGGGCGGTCTCTCGGTGCAGATGGACTAGATCGACGAGTACATTGCCAATATTTTCAGGGACATGAACAGAAATGAGGCTCGATTAGAACGGATCTCAACGACTAATACTCCAAAGGGTATGCATAATCAACAAGCTAGCAATCAGGCAGCACATGTTATGTCATAATAATGCCATTATCAGCTGGCTGTAGCAGCTCTAGTCGTTGACCTAACTCATCGTTAACATTCATCGTGAGAAACATGCGGGGAATTTGCGAACTTGCATTAAAGCTCTAAGAAAATGCAGGATAAAGAAACCTGCAAATACCTGTATCAGAAAACGGAGGTAACAAATGCATTGACTACTAGTCGGCCGTCCTCGAAAGGCCGTCCTCGAAACAGAGCAGAGCGAGCATAACACAGCAGCGGAGGTCGCCGGCCGTTCCACCAGCTTCGATGTCGTTCCTCTGGTCTGACCACGTGTCCGTTTGGGCATGCGTCTCCGATCGTCGGACAGCGAAGAAGAACACGCCGGCGTAGTTGCGCGGGGATGCAGAGGCAGGAGCGGGCGGCGCCGTCCTGAATCATGGCCTGGTGCTTGTCCTGTTACTTCGCGGACTGCAGCGAGAAGAGACGCTGGCGAGAGGATCCGGGCCGTACGTACGTGAGGCTGAAACACCGACCACCGAAGCTGACAATGCAGGCGCATAACGTGTCCTGCTGCCGCCTGGTGAGGCCTTGCACATCTCGATCGGTAGTCGAACACCGGAACGACGTGTTGCCGCGTAATGGGGTTCCTGCCGCGGTTCGCTGTGGAAGCAGGCAAAATCAAGAAGCTCCATTAGCTAAGCTAACCTCTGCTTCACTTGCTTGGTATCCTGCCACGAGCGGGACCGAAAGAGCTAGCAGTGAGTCACCATGTTACCGTGTAATAACGCCACTATCCGTCTCTTGCAGTCTAGTAATTATCATCTTTGCGCGTCATTTCTTGTCATCTGGGTAAGTTGTAACATCATTAAATTAAGATTAAAAACTAATATGCTTAATTAACAATATCTATGTTGGTTTTTTATCTAAATATGAAAGCTTTGGATCCTTACCGAATTTTCGGATGACTTCTAGATACTATATGGAATACTAACTTACACTTTGTAATTTCTTGAACTAAAATTTGTGTTATATAAAAAAATAAGCTGGGACTCCAACATTTCTGCTACCTCCTCTTAGGCGTCTCTATATATATTGCGAGGAGTATCTTTTATCTAGGTTGCACAATATGTTATTCAACCTGCGTACAGGAGTACAATAAATAGAGAGGTGATTTTTTGGTGAGATTTATATTTGGCTATATGACTCAAACAAAGCATATATGCGATCTACATTAACTCACAATTTACATTTGGGATGAGAGACTTTAGGAAGACAAATTTCAGTTGCATTTCATATGACTGGCCCTTCTCACACTAACATAGTTCACAAGGGGGGTGAGCTGATTTCTTTATTTTGTTGTCGCAAGAACCCAAAATTTATGGCCATCGCTCTGAAGAAGTCATACGAGTGGTTTTTTGAAACATTGTAAAGCAACATACAGAGCTGAAGCAGTTGTCCAGAACAAAGGGAAACGAATTGATAAGGATGCATTTAGCATTGTTTTCCAGCCAGCGTGGCTACCAACACAAATCAGAGGCCGGACGCAAGGATAAACAAAATTTGGAGTCACTCCGGGCAAGCGTCTCAGAATCAGAGGCCGAACGGTGGACCACAAGCCGGACGACGACCAAGGGGTCTGCGTTTGACGTCCTCCATGGCAAGTCACTGGGTTGATTCTCGCATATAGACAAGCAAGTGCCTGTGATAATGAGAGAATACATACTTTAGTTGGTCATCGTCAGTTTTTGGCATGTATTATTTTTGTGACACATCATGTCCTCCACAAACAAGTAATCATCTTCACGGGAAACCCTGCAGTTCTAAGTAGATTATCTGGGGTGCGAGCATGTAATCCAACCATGGCAAACCCCACATGACATCAGTTTCAACTGAAGTTTGCCCTTTTGCATTTATCGTGAATTTAGTATGGAAAATTTTTCCGCGAGATATCCAATCTGTATGACTTTGTAGTTAGGGCATCGGAATTATCGACTTCGAGCTGTTTCCACAAGTAATCTTGGAAGTCAACTGTCATCGTTACTTGTAGTGAGAGAAAAACTGACCCAGTAATTCATGTACTGATGAAATTGGTCACTAATATTTACTTGTAGAGACCATATATGTGTTGTAAATGTCTACTATAAACAATGCCGTTTTCCGTGGTAGGCAAACTGAAGATGGATGCCAAGTAATAATCATGTTTACTACTAAACAATAACGTCTCCTCGCTGTGTCACAAAGAAAGACCAAGAGGTATGGTTCAGTATACAGGACACTAGGCATCAACCACAGGCCTCGAGGCAGCCTCATGTGACTGATCACACAGAAAGGACAGTAAGATATAACAGTTGTTCTAATTCCACGACGGGTTGTTAATTTAAAATTGAGTTTGTCTCGGGAACACTACATCTATTTTTTCCTATACACCGCATCTATTATTTGATCTAGTGAACATTGACAACACACGGCTTTTGTCTGCAGGACACTATAGCAGAAAAATGACTATTTTCAATTTGGCACAAGCATACATTATTGTATTCTCTATACATGTAGTTTTTTATATATTTATTGTTGATCGTTTGCATAACGTTTAACTAATATAATGTTTACTTTTAAAATCAAACTATGCAAACAATCGGAAAAATAAAAAATAAAAAAAGAAAACATCACATGGACAGAAAATGCATGTAACTTTGTGTCAAATTTCAAGCTGCAATGTATTTTGTGCATTGAGATAAAAATATAAAATTTGTCATTTTTTTCTAGTTTAGTGTCCTGGAGACAAAAGCTGCGTTTTGTTCACGAGATCAAAAGAATAGATGCGATGTCTAGGAGACAAGCAACATTAAATAGTGTCCCACAGACAAATTTCCCACTCACAAATGTAACTCCTTACCTACTCACGGACAGAACAATCACTATCTTAGGCCCGTAAGCGCTTGCTTCCACTATATATGGCGAAACATTTGCAGCCAATCGATCATGCAGTCTAGGAAGATAATTGATAAATATATTTCTAAGGATATAATATCCATATATACCAGAAGAACAGTGCTATCAGCATGATTTCGCTGTCTTTATGCTTTTACCCACCTGTGTACGAAGCAGGGTCGTAGTGCTAGGTCGTACAATGGTGATCAAACCTAATCACGAGTTAGTATGAGAATGAGAGGCATTTGGGAAAGAGTAGTGATAACTAGCAGATCATCGGAATTTATGGCAGATGTATGGCTAAGGAACTCCAGAAGAGATAGGTGTCAATCCGTTGCTTATCATCTGTGGTGCACCGGCCTCTGTCAGAGTGACGACAAGCTGAAGATATTTGTTGGAATATACATGCACCCGAAGCTTCTGAGTTCCATTTTTCAGTTTGCTACATTAAGGCGCCTGCGCAAAAGGAGGTGGACAACGGCAATTCTTTTCTTTCCATAATTCCATTAAAAAATGGGCTATCTCATTGACAACTAACATTGTTAGAGAATTTAAATAGCTATTGTTAGAGAATTTAAATAGCTACTGCTGCGGACGGGCCTCAGGCCTAGTGGTGAGGCGCGGGAGTCGCTGCCCCACGACGCGCGTTCGAGCCTCAGCTCCGCGCCGTTCGCACCGAGTACTGTAGCAGTGAACAGTAACGCTTCATTACTGCAGTTAAAAAAATCCCCTCGCTCTCCTCGGGTCAAAGCACATGGTTAAGACTCGCGCCGAAGCTCACAACGGCCAGCTGAGTCCCTGTGTAGGATCGAGGGAGGGGGTTCGGGGGTTTTCTCGGCCTGCGTGAGAGGCTCTTCTCCTTAGCAAAATGCCGTCGGGGCGGTCTTACCCCCGGCAGGTCGAGTTTTTTTTTTAAATAGCTACTGCTGGAGTGCTGGTTGTTGTTGGAAACCTTCCTAAAAACCAGTAGCTGATATGGAGTAATACCTGATGGATCTCATTCCCAAACTCAATCAATTCTACCTTAATTAGGGACAGAAACCACAACCGAGTTCTTTCGCACACAGGCACACTAGGCATATAGTTGGCTAGAAAACTCCTAGTAGCTCTTTTTGGGTTTTCTCATCAAGCTCTGTTTTGGGCTGATAAATGGGGATTATTTAGCCTCAACATACATTTGCTGCCTCCACTCCAGTCCAGGGAGTGGACCTTCATCGGCTGTCAACAACCTATCGTTAAACGACACAAGCAAAAATGCCCGAGTTTCTGTCCTACAAGGATCACAAAATCTGAGTCACTCCGGGCGAGCATCTGTCTCAGAATCAGAGACCGGACGTTGACCAAGGGTGTCTGCGTTTGACGTCGTCCATGGCAAGGCAAGTCACTGGGTCGAATCTAGCATGGAACGCCAGCACACGGATCGCGCGGAACAACAGCCGATCGACGGGCGCAGGGAGGAACGCGCGTGTATGCCTGGGCGTCGCGCTCGTGCATGGCGAACCACCATGGGCGACTCTTCCTGCAGATGGACGGCGCAGTAGCAGGATGGTTAAGACGTGAAGGGAGGCGCTTCCGGAACGCGGCAGAGGTGCGGACACCGGTGGAGCAACAGGAGAGCCTTACACGCTGCCGCAGGAGCAGCAGAACGTGTCCGGCCATCGGCCACCCACGTCTTGCATCTCAGTTGCCGCACACCGGGACGCGTCGCGCAGGATAAAGGGCCCACTATGTGTAACACCGTATGTTTTGCCATAATATAAAAATCACTAAAAATTTGAACTTTTTCAAATTCCAACAAATTCAATCAAAGTAGAGGTTAAATTCATGCCAATTTGAATTTTTGAATTTTTTAAATGTGCATCCAATCACACCATGAGCATGTTTGGAATTTATTGTTTTTATTTATGTGCTTGTTGGTTTTATCTCTTTTGCCAAATTTGAATTTCATTCAAATTTGGAACCCACCAAATCCTGAGAAATGGTTAAACCATTTCTTTTCTTCCCGGGCCACTCTTTTCCTTTTCCCCCAGCCGGCCCAAACCTTTTCCTTCTCCCCCTTTTCCCCGCGGCCTGCTTCGGCCCAACCGCTCGGCCCAGCTCGCCAGCCCACCTCTCCTCTCTCTCTCGCTGGCGCGTGGGCCCGGCGACGTCGTCTCCCTCCTCCTGACGCCGCCAGCGCCGCCCATGCCGCCTTGTCGCCGCCGCCGTCTCGTCCCATCGCCGCACAAGACGCCGTCCTTAAGCCGCACGTGCACACGCCGCGTCACCGTCGCCTCGTCCCATCACTCCGTCCAGTCGGCCAACCCCGCGGCAGAGCACCCACACCGTCAACCGACGACCTCACCAAATCCGGCGACCTCCATACCTCGACGTCAGCCCCGCTCAGCCGTCCTCCCGTCCTGTCTCGCGTCGCCGCCACTGTGGCCGTTCCCCTCGCTCGTCATCACGCGCGTGGGCGCTGTCCTCCTCTGGCGCGCCGTCGCGTCGCCGTTGAAATTCGGCGACCGACGCTTGACCGGCGTCAACTGCTCCGCCTCAACAACTCCTTTCCCGCCGCCTATATAAGCCGGCGAGCTGCGCCTCGCCTCCCTCTTCTCTCGCACGAGCTCATCCACTCCCAAATCGCACCCGAGCGCCACCAATTCCACTTTTCCCCACCGGCGACTTCATCTTCTCCGGCGACCTCTCCGAGCTAGCAGTGAAGCCCCGCTGCCCTTCTCTCTCCTTTCTTTGGCATCGCCACGCCGTGCCTAACCCTGCTCTTACTCTCTCTTGCGCAGCCGAGCCCGGGAAGATGGCATCCACCGCGGGCTAGGGTTCCGGCGGTCACGAGCTCGTCGACGTCGACCTTCCTCTCCCCCTCCGGCCACGTCGACCCCGCGGTGAGCTCCGCCTTCCTCCTCTCTTCCCACGTACTGCTTCTTTCCTTCCTCTTCCCGCGCACGAGCACCCGCATCGAGCTCCTCCACCCGCCGCCGCGCGACGTCGTCGCCGGCAACTCTCCCGACCGCGCCCGGCCGAGCCGAGGCGCGCCACATCCTCACGGCACTCACGCGCACGCGCACGATCACTCAATCGCATGCAAGCGCTCACGCACGCGCCGTTCCCCTCGCACGCCGCCGCGCCGCCGACCTCCGGCGAGCGCGCGCCGCCGCCTTGCTCACCCCCATCGTCGACATCTAGCACCGCTTGATCCGCCACGCCGCGTAGAGCACGTAGGGCTACTTCTCGTCGCGTTCCGACCACCGCAGCCGCCGCCGGCGTGGATTCCGGCGACGCGCCGCCGCGCTCCCCTGCTTCCGGCGCTGTTTGACCGCGCCGTCGTCGCCTTCCGACGTGGCACGCCACATCGGCCAGTGGGTCCCACACGACCCGGTCGCCCCGCACGCGTGGTGCACCCGGCGCACCATGCACCACCGTCACACCGCGCCCGGTCCACAGCTCACGTGGACCGAATCCACAGAACAGTACCCAAACAGTGCACCGACCCCCTGGGCCCATCTGTCCGCCTCACACACGTTCTGTAATTGCTAGCGCCACACTGCAAACGTACCCAAATTCTTTTCGAGCACTTTTCTAATAACAGAAAAATTCCATAAATTCTCCAAAAAACTAGAATACTTTCTAATCATTTTCCAAATACTCGAGCACCTCAGATCAATTAAGTTTTGCCCATACTTAATTAATCAAGCTTAGTTCTAATTAATTTAATCCCCCAACTTCTAAAATCTATATCTTTTCATTCTAACTCCGACTTTGACGATTCTTTCGCCAAAATTCATCTAAACTCATGATCTATCCAACGACATCAGAAAACTTCATCATTTGATCTTCATTTGAGTCTTATTTGGTTTAATGCTTGTTTAGTTAATTGTTTGAGCGGTAGATAGATTATTTGTCGTTATTTACTTTAATCGCTAGATAATCAAGCTTACGAGGAAGAAGCTGAGGATCCAGATTACGAGGACTTAGAAGAAGAAGACTTGGTGAAGGCAAGTCCTAACCCTCCCTTGATCATGATTGATCCTATGTTTACAAATTACCTACTTAGGGCTCAGTTTATAAATAAAATATGCATGATGTTTAAGTGCTTAGTATGTCCTAAATGCTTGTTGAATGCCATGCCTTGTTATTGTTTACCCTGCTTCCATTGTTAGACTTAGGGACCAACATCGTTAATTATTTAATGATAGTTGGAATGCTATGCTGCTTAGGACTGCTACACATGTGTACTTAATTTAATCTTGCTACATGCTTTTTAGTGTTAAATGTGTGAGTGCTTGGTGGTGTGTGTTGTGAATATGATAATGTGGGATGGTAACTAGTGACTTGTGCAACCTTATAGTGGGGATACTTTGGCGGGAGCAGGCGAGGTAGTCCCCAGTGGGGAGGGCTATCTCTGGGATGCGACTCCTCTGTGAGGATAGCTATTGAAGATGCCTGCTTCGGTCGTATAAGGACCGGTTCCTGTGCCGCCTAGACTAGCACCTTTCGTACAGCCACAAGTCTTGTATGGGCAAGAATTGGAAACACACCCTACTATAGTGTTCACCGGCATCCCACTCGGAGGCAGGAGTTGCAGCGGAAGCCAGGAGAAGACTCGTGGACAAGTGGGAAGCGGGTTCGGCACATGGATACTTTCAGGCCTCTTTATATGATATGATGTAATAAAGCCCCTGGTTGGATGAATTTCCGTGGGTGGATGCCGGTGACACCAAGTAGGTACGGGACCTCAGTATACCTGTCCAACCTTCGACGGTGGGAAGGACAGGTGTACCTTGTGGGGAATCGTGTGTACAACCTCTGCAGAGTGTATAATCTATCTATATAGCCGCGCTCCACGGTATTGGACGACGCGAAAGCCTTGGTCACATAAGATTAGTATAACGGTGTGTGTTACATCCTTGGCGTGTATTTGGAATACTCCGGTGTGGAACCGTGCGCTGGTTTCCTGCCAGCATTAAAACTTGAGAACTGGCGGGATGGATTGCATCTCCCCCAGGGCCAAACAACCCCACTAATTACCAACAATAATCTTGACTGTAGTTGCAACTGGCTTTGCTTTTAAAATAACCCTTGCATAAAGTTGGCTTTTCGCCGCTATGATAAACCCCCAGCCTATCCTTGTTATACCCTTTGCATATATTTACCCCTTGTGTTAGGGCTTACTGAGTACATTATGTATTCACCCTTGCTTAAATCATTCAGATGAAGAGCCCGAGTACGAGTACCAGGATGGTGAAGATGAAGAGTAGGGTTCTGTCCGCGCTCAAGTTGCCTGTAGTTGTCCCGCTTCCGTTTCCGCTGTAGTGTGTTGTTTAAGTGGTTCTGTTGTGTTGTAGTAGTTCATCAATGTGATGTTTGCTGTAATAAGCCGGCCGCTGGCCGAGTGTTGTAAGACCTTTATGTATGACGGCTTGTATGAGACTTGGTAATATTTATGTGAGTTATGACTCTGTGATGGCATTCTGTGTAAGTGTTCGTATCAGCGTCTGATCCAGGGACTGATACGGGTAAGCACACTAGTGCTCCAGAAATGAGGTACGACACGATGATCCTGGGTTGCCGACGACATGGCGTGGTAGACCAGAGAGGTCTCTGGTTCCAACAATGTCACCTGCAGGGACGAAATTGCATGGCCAGCGTTAAGTAAATTTGGAGGAGCACAGGAAGAGACGATGCTATGGTCGCTGTTCCAAATAGCGATTAGTGGTGATTGAAAAGATCGCCACCAAAACACTTTTGGCGAGAAACTGACTTTATCCTTGGAAGTTTTTTTTCCCACCAAAACAATGATCATATGTATCTGCAGTAACTAATGGCAGACCAACCTTCTAGTGTGGTCCCAAGAATTTCCTGCTCTAACAAATGAGGCAACGTCTCAATATATATTATTGTGGATCAAGTCGAAATCTTGAATCTCAAGATAGGATGCACCACTGACCACTTCATCTAGGCACTCACTCATATGCTACACGGTGACTAGACAAACAAATGTTGTTTCTTATCTATGATGATTGAGCAGAAGTACAAAATTACAGTAGGGATGGGCGGGACTGGGATAGTTGGTAAGACATGGTGTCGTCACATTTCAAGGTTCAGACATGATTATTCACATCACACTCTGCCTGGAAGCGATCCCGACCTGGATCAAATTCGTTGTGTGGTATTCGGTCGTCGTCATAACTCTCGGCGACTGCTTGGCTGAGACCTTTGCCGGGTGGTTGGTGAGAGGATGAGAGCAGAGCGTGACACCACGGGTTCTCGAGGAAGAGCCGGGTGTCCATGTAGCCGACGACCGCGTCGTGTCTTTCATTCATACCCATGTACATGAACTAGTGATGAGGAAAAAAAAAAGGTCACAGTAAATCCATGAACTGATGAAACATTTGTCATTAAAACTTACTCCCTCCATTCCACAAGTGTCATTCCATCAGCACCCAGTTTTTTCCAAAATAAGTGTCATTCTCACTTCCCGATCGATGCAAGTTTCTCTCTATCTCTCCACCTTCACCGCTCATCGTTTCCAGTGCTCTCTACTTTTCATCTCCCCTTAATTCTCGTGCCCAAAGCTAGAATAACACTTATTTTAAAATGGAGGGAGTACGTACTCTTTAGTGACCATATATGTCGTCATTATTACAACTTGTGATTATTATTTCGACAATAATATATATTGAGACATTGCCTCATTTGTCACGGAAAGCAATATAAGGATAATTGTTTTGTCACTAACCTTTATGTTTTGTGAGCTCGAATATTGTCATAACTGAGTATATTTGTATAGATAATTCCTTTCAACACCAAAGTGCATGGCACAAATGTGGGAAACAACAAATCATCTTCATATTATCAGTGACTTGAGTATCTGTGGCGGAAATATCATCACCGAAACTACTTTGTGCCCAAAAACTGACTTTATCCGTGAAAATATTTTTTCTCACCCTAAAATAATGATCATTTGTAACTGCAGCAATCAACTGCACAACAACCTACTAGTGTGGTCCCACAGTATTTCATGCACTACAAAATGTGGCAACATCTCGCTATATATTATTGTAGAGCACGTCCAAATGTCCAATCTCTGGATATATAGCTAGGCTGCACCACTGATCACTTCATCTAGGCATTCACACGGTGGCTAGACAAACAATGTTGTTTCTTAACTATGCTGACTGAGCAGAATTACAAATTACAGTAGGGGTGGGCGGGACTGGGATTGTTGTTCAGGCATGGTCTCGTCACTTTTCAAGGTCCAGACATGGTTGTTCAGACTACGCACTGGCATTCAGCAGCGGAGGCACACTTTGCCGCGCTTCCAGAACCGACCGCCCTCCTGAAAGTGATATGACTAGATCCTAGCTGCCTTGATCGAGTTCGTTGTCTTGTTCTCAGTCGTCGTCACAAGGCTCGTTGGCTACTCGGCGGAGACCTTGGGTGGTTGGATGGCGAGAGGACGAGAGCCGAACTTTACACTGTTGGTCCTCAAGGACGAACCGGGCGTCCATGCCTCTGGCGACCACGTCGTGGCTTCCGTCCGTACGCGCGGGCATGCCGGGTGGAATCCATCTCAGCCCCTCCCACCTCGCCTCTCGCCATGCTTATTGTTATCGGGCGTGGCCTGTCCCATGAAAAGCAGGCTTCTGAAATCCAGAGTAGCAAGAATTTTAGCAAGAATTTTAGGGTACATGTGCATGCACGCTGTGACAATGAAGATGTGTTTCAGAGAATTCGCAAAAAAAAAAAAAGAAAAAAAAGAGAGGATGTGTTTCAGAAAACGAAGTGGCTTGTTTCCATAACACCCCCACCCCCTGTTGGAATTAATGGGCTGCACATGTGCTAGGCCCATTTGTATTTCCCAATAATTCTGAAAAATCTCAAAGGCCCATTCATGCATGGTGGGAGTGGAACTCTTTAGTCCCATATTGCTAGTTGAGGTGGAGGAGGACCTACTTAAATAGAAGGTTGCTTCACCTTCTCTTGCTAGTATGTGGATAAGAGGATAAGGAAGAAACACGCGCGCACGCGGCGCGGGGCGATGGGCGCGGCCGCGCATCACCTGCGTGAATGGTCCGCCGAAATCTTGCCCGAGGCCTTGCGGGTGCATGGCTTCCTTTTGCAGTTTCTTTTTGTTGCGTATCCAATTCGTTTTATATGGAAACCGATTCGGTTGTGGGACGCCTAAACCCTAGCGGTCTCCCTCTATAAATTCGTACGGTGCGCCGTCCCCATTGCGTAACACAACACGAGTTAGGGTTTTGCCTCTTCCTCCTGCTGCGCCGCCGCTTGTAGTCTGCCCTATCTCGATCGTCGGCGTGCACCGGCGAACGGGGAGAGCAGGTCTCCGGAACCGTCGTCCTCTGAGCTCCTGCACCGGGAGAGTGCGAATAAGGTTTTTGGGAAGCGCTCTGCGCGACTGCTCGATCGCTTCCACCACGGCTCGTCTTCCTCCTCGGTCGCGTGCGGGAGTTGCTGCCCATCGTCGTCAACGTCTACATCGTTGTCCCGCTATGGCTTCCACTACTCCGCTGGATCAAAGTATGTGTTCTTTAAAACCATATCTCCCTATTTGCCTATCTGATCCATGCTTGTACGGTAGTACTGCGAAGTATGGTAGACCTTGCTCTGTTTACTATGGTTATAGACTTGTCTAGATCTTGCGTAGACTTGTCTAGTTTAATCTGTAATCTGTTCATCATGTTTATGATTTATTTCGGTATTAATTTAAACCTAAAAGTGCTCATATATTCAACAATCAAAAACCTTTGTAGGCACTTGGGTTTAATGGCTGGATTTGTCGATGCGCTGAGGCCAGCACAATCCACTGGCGCGCACTTCAAGAGATGGCAAGTGAAAGTCACGCTGTGGCTTACTGCCATGAATGTCTTCTGGCGTCTAAGGGCAAACCAGAAGGAGATCTCACTGCTGCGCAGGAGAAAGAGTTCACAGATGCTGATAACATCTTCAGGGGTACTGTGCTTAATGCACTCGCGGACAACCTGAATGATGTGTATATGGCCCACGAATCCGGTAAGGATTTGTGGGATGCTCTGTGTAATGACTATGGTGGCGCTGACACCGGCACTGAGTTATATATCATGGAGCAGTATCATGACTATAAGATGGTGAGGATCGTCCAATAGTCCAGCAGGCTCATGACATACAGTGCATGGTGAAGGAACTCGAACTCCTAAAGATCGTCGTTCCCGATAGATTGTGGCTGGAGGCATCATTGCCAAATTACCTCCTCTTGGAGGGATTTCGCCACACGGCTCAAACACAAGAGGTAAGAGATATGTTTCAGATTTAATTGCTTCTCTTGACATTGAGGATAAATCTGGGTTAAAGATGGACGATCTAAAGGAGCTGAGGGTCAGACCAGTGCTAACATGGTGCAGCAGAGGTCCAACAGTGGCAAGGGCAAAGGCAAGCAGAACAATAAGCCTAAACAGACCACTAGCTTCAAGAAGAAGAAGAAGATCAACAAGGAGAACGATGGTTGCTTCGTGTGCGGTGCTTGTCAGACCCCATTTCTGGAATCTACTGTGCATCCTGTATCAGTCCCTGGATCAATAGCTGATACGCACAAGAACACAATATGATAATCAAAAGCATACTTCGAATAGGTAAATAAGTAAGATACCTGATATAAGACCCTTAGCGGCGGTACGACAAGGATTCAAAACCATCCAAGTCCATCCGACCAACTAACGGTGAAGCAGACAGCGGAAACCTTGGCCCAAGCCACAAGCAAACTTGAGAAGCAGACCGAAAACCCAATCGTCGTCATTCTCTACGAAGTCTTCTCCTACTAAACTAACAATTGCAAACACGTGAGTACATAAGGTACTCAGCAAGCCCTACACTACACAAGGGTATATATATATGCATTTTTGGTCTTAGCAAGGGGAAGCTGTATGGTTCGTTTGCAGCCAAGCAAATTTTATGCAAGGTTCATTAAAGCAAGTGAAGGAAATCTTAGATAAAATAGAGAAGTAACTGTCAATATTTTAGTTGGTTGGCCCTGGGGGAGTATGAAGCATTCCCGCCATTCCCAAGTTTAAGTGGGGCCTTCTGACCTCAATGGCCATACCGACCCGGCACTTGCCATCACTTCCAAAACACGAGCAGACTACTGCTCACTCACACTTCAAGGAATGAGAGGTGGCTAATCATATCGAAGCTCAACAAAGATGTGTCATATGCCGTGACAACGTCCATCCGGATGAATGAATTTTACACTCTGCAGAGATTGTACATCTTTTCCCAGGCTATGCACTCTTGATCGGAGAGTAACATAACGCTTAGTCCATCTTCTCCGAGTACCACACACAATGCCACCTACGAACCAACCAGGGGCTTTCATGAGACTATAATAGTCATCATGCAGACCCTCTGCACATTGATGTGGGGATCACAGGCCAGAACTCCTAAGCAATACACACTCCGGAGTCTTCTCCTGGTTGCTCGCTTGCGTACTGCCTCCAGGTGGATCAAGTGGTGGCACCAAAAAGGTAGGGTAAGTCCTTTCCATACAGGTTCCGTGGTTGTACGAGAATCATCTTATTAAAGGTTGAATGAACCGGTCCTTATGTGGCCGGGCAAGCACCATGTCTCCCGACTAGGGGACTATAACACAATCAATCACATCATCATTCACTTACTAATGGCCTTGCCCGCAATCCAACCATCCCATCACTATCTCCATCAACACCTAACACAGTTGTGCTACTCCAACCCCAATATTACGCACACCACCAAACTCATTTAACACATTTATAAAGCATAATATATATGTGTATGGTGTGGCAATGTAGAAAACATTGCGGGGTCATATAGGTGCTTTGCGAAGTACGAGATAGGCCATATAGGTGCTTTGCGAAAAAAGTAGGTTCAAATCATGATCAAGGAGAAGTAGAGCTTGCCTGAAAACGCTAATCCTAATCTTCCCGATTCTGGATCTTCAAGCTCTTCGGTCGAGGTTGATGTCTTCAAATTCTTTCTTGAAACTTGTATCTTCCAACTTGTCTTTGGGCTTGGGCTTGGATTCCTCGGCTCATCCTTGAGGATTAGATCTTTCTTGAATTCTTCTGGCTCTTCCTCGAATCTCGCGTAAGCTAGCGCATAGAACATAACATTACGTATAAACAACTACCGAAAAAGAAATAAAGATCGAAAAGAACCAATAAGATCCGATGAACTCCAATAAGAATCGATAGAATACCAATGAAGAACCAGGGCCATGAGTTATGTATGATGCAGCACATTCTATTTATGAAAGATTATTTATTATAAGTTATAATCATGGCCTTATAAGGGCCATATTCACCTAGACAAACTATTAATTATCTAAGTTCTCTTAAAAAAGAAGCATGGTGCAGGGTTTTGCATGAAACTTTATTTATGGAAACCTTAGGTTGAGAATGATGAGATGCACATGCTTTATTGATGGTGATTGCGTGCATATCTATTATGCAAACTTTAAGTTATTTCTATTATAGAACATGGGTGGTTCGAAAAGAGGATGTGCAAATGCATAAGAATTAGTGCATGATGGTGCAAAGCTACATGCTGAAGCCATGACATGCATTTACAAAGTAATAAATAAATGACGAGAGAATAACCTCAAATAACAGCGAATGAAATACCAATAAAATTCTCAAATAATTGACATCAAATAAAAGAGGTGGATAAATCAATAAACTAGATAAATTGCGAGGACAACATTGGATTAGGTTTGATTAAGCGATAACTGTGCTAGGCTAGGGTTAAAGCTAGGTCGTGATGAAAAGAGGTTACTATACTTGAGGTGGGACGGTACGGCAAGAAGAGGTGGAAATGGTTCAACAAGAGGGTTAGGTTCAACACTAACAGGTGTGAAGAACAGTTGCGCTATGCGAGATCAGCGAAGAATGATTCGTCGAGATGGGATTATCGAACGAGGGGAAAAACATGGGGTATTGATGGCTTGTGGATGTGGTGTGGAGCTCCAAGGACAGTACCAAAAGGTACTACGCGTTTCTACGAACGCGTGAGCGGGAGAATCGCCCAAAACGGAGCTCTGATGGAAAAGATATAGGCGTTTAAAGATTCTAGGGGCTTGTTTGTAATTACAGCAAAGTTTCAAGGGACTTATCTTTAAAAACAGAAAAGTTTAGGGACCTATATATAATTATGGAAAAGTTGAGGGACCTTGATGTAAAAAAGGCAGGGACCAGAAGGTAATTATAGAAAAGTATGGGGGTGTTTGTGTAAAAAGGTAGGGACCTAAAAAAGAATTATGATAAAGGTCAGGGGCTAATCTGTAAAATGTATAGGGCCCGGAATTTCTTGGAATTTCGGAATTATTTTTGTATTGGAAAAGTGGTGGACTGGTCCACGAAGGTCGTGGACCAGCAGGGGGCCGCAGTCCACCGGTCCACGGTGGGACCGGTTACATACCCTGAAGGGGTACGTAATCTGGACCGCCGATCTGGCGATGGAGGGCTGAGGACAGCCGGAGGCAGCGCGCGGCGGCCGGCGACGACTGGCGGCGCGGGAGGGACGGAGGAGGATCGCGGAGAAGGCCGAGACGGCGCTCCGGTGGCTCATCCTCGACGAGATCTGGACCGGGAGTGAGAGGATTGGAGTGGGGGCTCACCACGGTGGCTTGTTGACGACGAGGCGCGGCCGAGGAGGCTAGCGACGAGAAGGGGCCGAGCTCGACAGTGGAGCTCGATGGAGCTCTGTTCCTGTGCCCTTCGCGCGTGCGGTGCTGAGCAGTGCGAGAGGGGCGCGGGAGTGTGGCGGAGCCAGTGGGGAACAGAGGAGGGTGAGCGCGTCGACGAGCGACGACGAAACGGCCGAGTCGAGCTCCTCTCGGCTCTAATGGCGACGACGACGCGAGATTAGGGTTAGGGTTGGGGAAAGAAAGAGAGAGGCAGAGAGCGGCGCAGAGAGAGAGAGAGCGGAGTGGCTTGCGGAGGAGGGGGGAGAAGCTTCGAGGCTAAGGTTTTAGGCTGGTCTTATCGGTCAGACGACGGCGGCGACCTCCTGTTGAGGTCAACAATGGCGGCGGCCTATCCTCTCGGGTCCGCGCGAAGTCAAGCTTGCGGCGCCGCCCGTACAAGCGCTGAGTCGTGCGCGCATGGCTACAGGACGGAAGAGAGCGACCGGGGAGAAGAGGGAGGGGAGGAGAGATAAGGGCGACGGCGAGAGAAGCCGCGGTGGCGGCTGAGCTGGAGGTAGGAGATGACGGCGCGGCACGGGCTGGGCCAGGCCGAAGCGGGCCACGCTGGGCCGGAGGGAAAAGAAAGAAAGAGAGGCCCGCGGCGGGGAAAAAGGAAGGGGTAAAAGAGAAGGTGGCTGGGCCGGCAGAGGAGAAAAGAAAAGAGAGGAGGAAAGGGAGAGGGCCGGCTGGACTGAAAAGAGAAAGGGATTCGGGCCCAGAGGGAAAATAGAAAGAAGAATTGGTTTATCTTTTTCTGGAACTTTTGGGAACTTCAAATTTGAATGGAATTCAAATTTGAAAGGGGATCAACTTCAATAAATACTCCAA
>JAAXCT010003935.1:0-20671 GCA_012490785.1 Eragrostis nindensis
AAGAAAAACGCAAGCATAGATTTGAACGTGGTAACAATTGGCTAAACACCCCGAAAAAACTATTAAAACTAATAGGATTAATTGAATCGACCAAACTGCTTATTGCTTCTCCTAGGGACAAGTCAAACTAGGCGATATAGCACAGGACTAGATCAAACTGTACCATACAATCGGCAGAGATAGACTCAATTAATCTTAATGCGTTCAACAGTGACTCAAATAACCAGATCAATCAGGGAAACGACATCAGCAATCGGCAGACAAGGTTGCGGCTAGGACGAGTCAACTAACCATAACAAAGAACTGAACTAGGTCTTAAACAATTCCAAGTAGTCGATGCATGATATCAAACCCTAGATCGATCTAAATTACCAGATAGCTAGCAGCCACATCAATTTTTAATATGGACAAGTCGACATAATGAAGACCGATGCGCTTACCTGACGAAATCCAAGTCTAAACCGGAGCCCCGACGAGCACCGATGTCGACGAAAATCCGTCGAGAAGTTGTGGCAAAAGTGATTGTATTGATTATTTTTTTACAATACTCACGGGTCCATATTTAATACCGAGGCAAGACTCCGACTTGATCACGATTAGATCAACTTTTCTAAATCTAGAAAGAAAAAAGAACTAAAAAAAGGATACACAGACCCACACGTGCGCGCGTCTTCGCGATTTCTTCAGCTTCATGATCACCTGCGGGCCACACTTTGTACAATCTTCTCCACCCGGTGCATATTCCGTCACTCACTAACAATAGGCCCTGGGCCAAAATCTGGTGTCACCACGGACCTAGGAAGTTTGTGTGGTGTAGTTACTAGTACACTAAAAAATTAGATCATACATAATTTAGGTCACATAGAGAGAAAATCTCAATGATTTGTGCAAAATCAGGGTGTGCACATACACACATAGACCCTCCAGCTGGATCCGCCACTGCGGAGAATAAAGTACTCCAGCCCTTCCTGTCTTGTCATGGTTCTTCGGAGCCATGACTGTGGATAGTGAGATTTTGGTTTCCGTCAACATCTATATCTGGATGTTGGTCGGATTTTTATTTTCCCATGACAAATCCGTTGAAGGAGACGACGATGGACTTGACGGCGGCAAGTTCATCATATTTGCGTGTGAAAGGTTGTCAGTCTACTCTTCTTTGCGAAAATGATGGGTTTCAATCTTCCCCATTAGAGATGAGGATGACAGTGGTGGATGGTGAGATGAAGGCCGTGTTCATTTAGATCGGAGTTTTCATCCGTGGCATATCCGTCTGGGATGGTGATCCTATACGATGGAATTTATGGCTTTTTTAAGATTTTTGTCTCCTATAATGAAGTTGAAGTTGTTGGGTTGATTTTGTACTAAGGAATGTAATTTTCTATAAAATCAATGGAATTCCCTTTCGAGAAAAATGCTCCGGTGCGCCTCACAGGAATGTAATTTTTGTTCCGGCCGTTCCAGATTACATGCTCCGGTGCGCCTAGGATGATGAGCAGCATGTCGTGTCACACGTCTCCTGGGAGCTGATACGGATTCAATGCACCCACTCTAAGGGTTGCTGATGGAGGAGGGTCGACGAGCAGAAACTTCTTGATCTCCCCTAATTTTAAGGGTCGCACTCGCAGAACAGGTGGACCACAGACTTCTGGACTTCACAGCATCAGGGACACATCGGCCACTTCCATTCGAATTTGGTGATCAACTCATTCGCAATACCTCTCACACCCACCATTGGAGACTGAGTGATGGCACATACTTTGAATACTAGGCATAATGCTGCATGTTTTCTAAGTGATGAGACTATCTGACGAATTGGTGAATCCCTATATTTCATATATAGCTGGTGCAATCAGAGCTTTTCAATTCTTTTTATTTTACTTTTGTTCAATGTGTCACGAAATTGAGAGATTGTACAAGTGGGTGGGTGGAAAACTACAGATATGTTGGGTGGAAAACATCACGTGCAAATTTAAAACTCCTACCACGAATTGAAAAGTTTTGTCTACTTTCACCTTTAGATCCCTTTCCTTTTTGCTGGCATAGATCACTTAGAGCGTCTCCAATGGTGCTCTAAGAGACAGCAAATACTATATTTTATTGCAAAAAGATAGGAGAGAGAGAGGAGAGCTAAGTCTTCCTCAAGAGGCAGCAGTCTCTAGCATTTACTGTGCTACTGACAGGTGGGACCAACTATTAGTTTAGAGTCAATATGACTTTTTTTATGTTAACTCTTAGATGAGGTGGAGAGGCAACGTTGACTTTACCTTCGCTCTTACCCTTGCATGGTGTAGTCGTCGATGACTTCCCTAGGGTAGGTTTGTTGTCTAATCATGAGTCATTCATAGCTTGGTGGTCCCAGCGTATATGTTAGGTAAACTTCAAGTGTGCATTGCGGCCTTTGAATACTCTCACCGAAGAAAGTGAATTAATCGAACCATTATCAGAAAAAACCATTACCTCTGCACAATAATACTCTGAAACTGCATCAATGGTTTGCCATTATCTCCAAGGAAACGATGAGACAGATGGGGATCAGCAGCAAGTTTAGGCTAGTCTGCAGACAAAATATCATAACACATTTTCCATGACCGACACGTGTCTGGTAGGCTTGTGGATGATGGACTTGTTTTACTCGTACTACCATCATCATCATCAGAGCACGTACTCCCTGTACAAGGCACCCGTCATCAAATATTTATGAACAGAAGAGTAGGTAAAGTCAGATAAGAAGACTGAAACAAAAAAAAAAACTTTCAACGAACATGTTCAGACAACAAAAATGAAAAATGAAAGATTCAATCATACTGTTGAAATGAAGTTTTCGGCCATGATCTACTGGTTATTCGAGCAGAGGACAAAACAGAGCCTGGAACGTTGCCTCCCTTACCGTGTCAGGCCACCGCGCACCCCATGGGACTGCCTTGCACCGTACATCCTCCTGACGAGCAAGTTGCACGTAAGCAGACGGAGTCATGCACTGCGGAGCCTCGTCTCTCTGGTTCTGTCATGCACCAACGCTACACAGGCTTGGCAAGGCCGTAGAAGCCATTCTAGAACTTGGCGGCGCTCTAGCTAGCCCTGGCGTGCAGTGAAGCCGAGTCCTGGTACGGACCAGGTTAGGAATGCAAGTGGATATCCAATGAGTATTTGTGGGCATAGTCTTCGAAGATGCTCATAGAGGTAGGGTTTGCGTATGTGCGTTCGTAGGGGTGAGGTGCGTGCGTTGTGGAGTGTCTGAGTTGTACTGTGTAATCGCAAACAAAAAAAGCATTGTGAGCAGGACTCTAGTTTATTTGATCTACTAGCTTCTATGATGGTGGGAAATTTTAGTTTTTTTAAAGAAGTTTTGGGTCCACTCACGACCAAAACGTTGCAAACTTGCATCCCTAGACCAGGTGATGGGCGAGTTTACTGGTCCTAGGTCATGGTGGACTAGTCATGAAGCGCGCACGGCCCATGACGTCGTGAGCTGATGACATGGGTCGAGTCATGGTACTGCATCCGTGCGCTGTCTCATGGCGGCACGTCAAGCATGCCCTAGTCCGCCTGCACGGACCTCTAGGGCCCGCGATGGAGAGGATGTCACAAGGAAATGGAATTACATCTTTCTCTGTGCTTTCCTCTCAATTAGAAACATTTTTCTCTGTGCTTTTTCTCTGTACATTTTCTTAAAATCACAAGGAAATGGAATTACATCAACTCAATTTATCAAATATATTCCACTACTTTTTCCTAAGAATCTCCACAATTCTCTCTCTATAGTAAATAGGAACTTAAATGTGTGCCACAATTGCTAGAGTCAGGTAACACTAACATGGAAATTTGTCAACATACATCAGTTTGTTGGTGGAAAATGATTCAAAAAATTTCATCTTTCGGAGAGTCCATTCAACCACAGTATTATCTTTCTATCAGTGAAAAAGTGGCTTCCATTGATCATTCCATCTAAATTATTCAAGCCAGTCCATTTTATTCCTTTTTATGCAATTATGCTTACTGTTCATTATCCCGCAGCAACGCGCGGGGTTTCACCTAGTGCACGGCTCCATGACGTCGTGAGCTGATGACATGGGCTCGAGTCACGGTACTGCATCCGTGCGCTGTCTCATGGCGGCACGTCAAGCATGTCCTAGTCCGCCTGCACGACCTCATAGGGCCGCGATGGAGAGGATGTCGAGGTGCCCGTCAGCTGGCAGTGCGCCGGCCTCATCCCAGTGGTGCTCGACGGCGACCGCATTACTAGATAGGCATCCATGGTAGAGTCGCCGAAGCGATCCACCGAGGGCGGCAGGGTCGCTCGGGGATGGGCACCTGCCTTTCCAACGTCATAACGCACCATTCGATGCTCTGTCGCGCTGGAACGCACGGTATTAGCAGCCCGAACGCAGGGCGATCGCGGCGAAACCTGTCGTGCCGCACGCCCGGCCCAGCCATGAACGTAGGCGATGCCCATGCCCTCCGGGACCATCCGCGTGCCTGGACAGTCTCGACCAAGGCGTTGCCCGTAATCACGAACGTGTGGGCCAGGAGGACGGTGTCGTGATGCATCGGCGATGCCTGGACGCCCGACCAGCCCTTGACACTTTCACCATGGTTGTGCATTGATCAAGCTTGGAACAATAGCAGGCTACTCGTACACGGCCGGGACCGGGAGGGCCAAACGGTAACATTGAGGTATATATTAAACTCTTGCAGAGCCGACTGAATTTTTAACAACCAAAACATCAATCACATTCAGATGCAGACATTTTCTAGTGTAGGGAATGATCTCCTGATTTCGACACACTGACTCTAGTGCTGGACTGGACAGACAAACAATTCATGTAAGTTCATTGAAAATCGTCCAACATGTTTTTGTCAGAGAGCTGCTGACCCACAACATTTTTCTTGAAGTTGTGGATCACATGCAGATAATTTTACAGTTTGGGATTCGGATAGAAATGCCAATTACAGGAGACATATCAGTTTCATATAGCTATCGCAAAATGAAAATTAGATCACAGTACCATTATGTTTAGGTGGGCGTCATTCATC
Source organism: Eragrostis nindensis (assembly GCA_012490785.1). Taxonomy (NCBI): domain Eukaryota; kingdom Viridiplantae; phylum Streptophyta; class Magnoliopsida; order Poales; family Poaceae; genus Eragrostis; species Eragrostis nindensis. The sequence goes on from JAAXCT010003935.1 coordinate 5,035, forward strand.
ACTCAACGACATGAAAAGGCGAAATTTGATCCGAACACACTGTACAAAAATGAAATTGGCTAGCAGACACCATTCGTTTCAGGCTTGGCTCAACTCTTCATTTGATTGAGGACACTGCCTACAATAGAATATGTATACTGTGAGGGGGGAGATATACTTATTTCATGGCGGATATGACCTTTACCTGTTCCTTGATTGTGAATGACCAAACAGAAGCTTGTTCGCACATTTTTAAAAAAACAACCAAATACATTTTAATATTGGAAATATTTTGTTCTTAAAGTTCACATGCAAAATATACTGTAATGTTGAACTCCTTAAAATATTGTATGTGCTTTAACCTCGCTTTCATGGTACACGTTCCTGGATGCGTTTGATATTTTCAAGCTCCGGGCTCAGCAGATTGTACCGGCACGCGTATTGAACTGCTCGTCATTTCACACTCTGCCTTGGCTCAAGCTTCTGCCGCGCTGGGCATCTAACAGCATCAGCGGAGTCGCCGAACAAGTCGCCATCTCTCAGTAATCATTGCTGAGGACGTTCGCTTGCTTGCATGTCGTGTACGTCCAGGAGTGTGAATGACCACACGAGCGCTGCTGAAGGAGGGTCACGAGGAGAGTCCAGCATCTCCAATGTTGTTGGAGGGCCCTCAATGGCAGAACAAGTAGTGGACAACACCCTTAATGGACTTCAGTGGCATCGGGGACACATCGGTCTCTTCGTTCACACTCACATAGGTGAAAAAACACATTCCCAATGCCTCTACCACCCACCGATGCAGATCGACTTATCTAGCACATACTTCGGATACTAGGCATAAATCATCTTCTAATTTAAGGACCAATGGAGGTCCATAATTTTTTCATGTTATGAAGTGATTTGGCTGAAATGGTCGTATACGTGACATCCCCATTCATATATATCCAATGCAATAAGAGCTTTTCAATTGTTGAATGGGTCACTCATTAATTAGTGTAGAGAAAATCGTAAGTGTGATCTTTGTACTATGCAGTAGATATCATTGGTGGGCGGAAAACATCAAATGCAAATTTAAAAAACCAACCAACAAATTAAAATAGTTTTTTCCTACTTTCATCTTGAGATCTCTTAACATGATGTTGTCATCTGGTGACTTCCCTAGGGCATGGAGCAAAATTGAAGGGTTATTGTCCAATATTGACTCATTTATAGATTGGTGATCCCTGAGCATGTCAGGACAGCTTCAAGTGTGACTTACAGCCCTTAAATACTCTTCAGCCCAGAAAAGTGAATCGAACCATCATTTAGAACGGGTCCTTTTACAGTAATCCCACCTCCCTACTCTTGCACTATAGGGTGCAAGAGAGAACAATCTGAACCTTTGATTTGAGAGTGTGAGAATAGAAAAAAAATAGTAGCAAAAAAGAAGGAATATGGATATTTTCTTCTTCCCTGTATTTCCGCTAGCCATCCGGTTTTCCTCACGTATAAGCCCCTTCCGAACTGTTTTTCTGCCCACAATCCGATTTAGCAGGGCCTTTCCTCACGCAACGTGCGGCATGATAAGGGAGCTAGGATTCCGTGTGTCTGCGTGTTCATCCCGTTGCATTTGTTTTTCACGTTCATGTTCGTAAACACTACGCAGATTGGATTTGGCTTGTCACGTTCTTTTTTACCTTGATCCATAGTTTTATTCGTCAGTACATGCAGATCGGTAGTTTTTGGTAAAAAAGCTATAGCACGTACCTTACAGCGCATCACGGATGCACCGTCACACGGCATGTACATCCACAACATAAAAAACGTATCATGTTCATGTCGAGATTGTAGCCATATGTCACGCAATGCACATAAAAAAACACGTTTCACGTTCACGCCCAATATAGCAAAAAAGCAAAAAAAATCACGTTTCATGCAATATCCTAACAACTTTGAAGAAAATCTACCTATAATCATGCACTACTTCCAAAATATTGTAACACATTTTCCTTCATGCATGACGGGCAGGCTTGTGGACGGTGACATGGATTTGTTCTGCTCGTCCTACCGTCATTGTCAAAGCACACATGTACTGAAACGGAAAACTTTACTTCCACATGTTCATACAACAAAACTGGAATGCTTGATTCAGTCATACTGGTGAGATGAAGTGTTCGGTCATGGTCGACTCGTTGGTTCCAGCAGAGGAGAAAACATAGCCAGGAATGCGTCGGGAGAGTGGCCAGTGGCCTCCCTCACCCTGTCTGACCACTGGGTTCCAGCACAATATGACATGACACGACCTGACGCCGTGAAACGCATTCATCGCGCCATTCGGTGTTGTTTCTGGCATCTCCTTTGCCCCAACCAACTGACACGCAGCACGCCATCTCCGCGCTGCCCAGCTCTACTGGTGCGGTATGCTCTACTCACCAGCTTAATTTTGGTAGACGAGGTAGGTTTGTGGGAATTGTACTACTACTGGGCAGCTCAGAATTTGGAGACTTCCTGACTTTGAATTTTGCAAAAATGGAAACCATTGGAACAAAGTTGATGTGTAAAAGTACTTAGTTCGTACCCCTTTTCAAGATGCCTTTATATGAACTATGCTGCACATCCACCGGATACAACACAATATGATACCAATGATCCACTCAAACTCTGCATCATGTCCTAGAAGTCCATTTACATTTTTTTTTTGGCACACTGAAACCAGTATGTGATTAGGTAGTGTGTGCACAATAATGACAGTTTTCTTTTTCACATCAAACATATTGTGTGACTGATTACTAGCTTGACTTGTAGATACAAGGTACTATGATTTGATAAAAATTGATTTTGACGAGTAGGACGAAGCATACAATTCTCATATTTGCGGAAAAAAATGTAATACTTTCAGCCCTAAAAAATGTTAATCCCAAGTTGCAGTGCAAAGTACAGGTGCGCACATCGCACACCCGAAGTGTTTGAAACATACCTACAAATTGGAAGAAAATTCCAAAACAACATCTTAATAAAACTTCTAGCTTGTAAATGAAGAATAAATTTCACAAAACTCTGGTTCTGTAGAACTTGTCTCACAGAACCCCATATATTTTGGTTCGGATCATAACCAAATGTTTTCCTTTGAATGTATTCTAGTAATTTTGATTGACAGAATCAATCAATTGATAACAATTGTGTTATCCCCCAATATTAAAGCCCGCTCCATATATCAGATTCAGAGTATTTTGACGGGTTGTTGTGAAACATATATAACTAAAAAATCTTGGGGTAAGTGACCCATGCTAAAATAAAGATGTTATTCTGTGACACTAGGGGCACTAAACAAAACAAGAGATTTTGTGAAAATTGACCTAAATGAAGTCATTTCAACACACTTTATACGACATCGGTTTGCCAATTAGGTAAGTTGATGCTGACAAGCCACCCTTTCTTATGTAGAAAAAAAAAATTCATGACTATGTATCCTTATGAAGCGAAAACAAAAATGTTGCCACCATATGCACTAATAACTTTTACCAGGACGAGAAATTGTTCGGAGCACACGGAGAGCTCATGAAAATAAATGGCATCACACCTAGAAAAAACAGAGCCATGCCATTAAGGTAGGACCAGCAGCATATCAGCAATGCTGAGTCACTGGGCTATCTAAAAAATGGCACATTTATGATTTTCCTAAACAAAGATATATTTGTGCACCTGATTGGCCAAAAATTATATTTTCATGTTTCTACAAAAAAGATATATATTCGCTATTGATATTTCATACATGGCAATGGTGTAATGACTAATCTGAGTATATGTTTTCGATGTAGCATTAGGAAATGTGACAAGCTGCTCAAGGAATTCCATGCATCTTTTTCTTATTTATCCCTACTAATTATATAAGAATACAACATTATGTGGTAGAATGAGACGATTGTAATCCATTCTTGCATAGTGAATGTGTTGGGGGAAGTGAAGCCTCAACACAGTTTATATCGAAGTTCCGTTGCCGTCAAGCCTTTGGGTGTGCTTGGCACTGATGAAGAGGGTAAGAATAGCCGAAGCCCTCCAAATATCCGCGATGCCGGATGCCGTATAGAAATCCGGAAGCCCTCAAGCCATCCGCGATGCTGGACGTTGAGTGCGAAGCAGGTTAAGTTCCTCCATACGTCCGCGGTGCTGGACGAAGGGTTTTATCGTCACCAATGTTCGAGCTCAGACAATTAAATGATTAAATGGCTCGTGGCCCGAAATCCCGTTGTCATTACAGTGGGGGGTCAGCTCTATTTATAGCCCGACCATAGTGAAGATTCATTCTTCGTCGTGATACCCTTCGCTGATGCGGTTCGACCCTTTGCTGATGAACCCTCTCCTGCGTGGGCCCCTTCGGGTCTTCGGTATTTCGGCCGGATCCCCCAACAGAACGCACCGGCGAGTGTCTCTTCGAAGCTAAGGCTTTGCTTCTTGCAACATATTTTTAGAAAAATTAATTGAAGCCTTCAAGTTAAAATCTTGCCGCTCAGGCCGTCCAGATTACCTAATGGATGATGAGCAGCATGTGGGTCAAAACTCTCCGGGGAGTTGAGATGATTGCAACACACTCCAATCTCCAAGGGTTGCTGATGAAGGAGAGTAATGGGTAGACTCCGACAACTCCATGTCGATGAGTGGGCCGTAGTAGCAGAGCAGGTGAAAGGCATCTTCATGGACTTCAGGTCATCGGGGACACATCAGCATCGATTCTCGTCCAAAAGTACTATCTTGTGAACAACCTATTCCCAATACCTCTCACACCCTCCGATGGAGATCGAGTGATCTGCCACAAACTAAGGGGTAATGGTATATATCATCTCCTAACTCGAGTACCTTTGGAGCTCCATAATGCTCGCATGTTCTTTTTGTGGTGAGATTGGATTGCGTATTGGTGACATCTCAGTTCATACATAGCCGGTGCAGTCATAGTTTACAATTCTTATTTTCCTTTTGTTTAATGTGTCATTCTTCAATGGAGAAAAACTGTACATGTGATGTCTTGTACTGTGCAATACACATTGCTATAATGCTATGGTGGGTGGATGAAAATTTAAAACTCCTACCAGGAACTGAAAAAAGTTTTGCCTACTTTCTTAGATCCATTACCATTTGATATAGTTCAAGGGTCTTTTGTCCGATAATGAGTCATTCATATCGGTGAACCTGGGTGTAAGACAACTTCAAGTGTGACTTGCAGCTTGTGAATACTCTTCAGCCAATAAAAGCGAGTCGAACCATTCATTCAAAACTCTGACACAAGCCCCACAACGATATGGCCCTGTTCGTTTTCTCTAAGACTAAATTTAGGCCTGTCACATTAAAAAAAAATCTTGCTATTTAGGAGTATTAAATAAAGTCTAATTACAAATTTTTTTTGACAGATGGGTGCTAATTTACGAGATGTATCTAATGAGCCTAATTAATCTATGTTTTGCTACAGTGATGCTACAGTAACCATCGTCTAATCATGGCTTAATTACCCACATTAGATTTGTCTCGCGAATTGGCCCAGAGGTTCTGCAATTAGTTTTGTAATTAGACTTTATTTAATACTCGTAAAAGCAAGATTCTCTTTAACGTGACATGCTTAAATTTAATCTTAGAGAAAACGAACACCCCAGACTCTAAAACTGGACCAGTGGTGTCACTATTGTCCAAGGGAACTTCTATGAGATGGATTGGGGATTAGTAGCAAGTTGAGGACTAGGTGGTCTGCAGCCAAAGTATTGCAACATATTCTCCATGATCGATTCATGACGGGAAGGCTTGTGGACGATGGACCTGTCCTGCTCATCCTGCCGTAATTTGCGTAGCACACATGTAAAGTTAAGACGAGAAAACTGAAACGAAACACTTTCATTCCATTTACTAAGACTATAAAACTGAAATGGAAGATTCAGGTGAGAAATGAAGTTTCCGGACATGGTCGACAGATTGTTTCCAGCAGAGGAGAAAACAGAACTTGCGGCCAGTGGCCTCCATCACCATGTCCGGTCCGGGCACCGCGTACCTCATGGGACTGCGTTGCGCCATATAGCACCTCCCGACGAGCAAGGGCGGCGAGTGTAAAACTGACGGAGACATGCGTGGTGGCGCCTCGGTTCTCTGGTTTCATGGTGCCCGGCTTTGAACAGCAGTCTACTCGTACACGGGGTGGCCAAACAGTAGTGACACAGGCGTACAGGATCCTGCGGAGCCTGTAACAACATGAATACCTCTGCAGGCACCGTGGTTTTGGAGCAGTGCCGACGTACTACTCTTAAAAGTGAAAAGGCACTCCCTTCAGAAGCAGGGTCCTACCTTGACATTGAGACATTTTCTAGATCGAGCAGGGAGCCATCTCCCGGTGAACTCGCCGGCGGCGTGTATGGTGCACCGCGGTTCTGCATGCACACGTATGCAGTTGCTGCTAGCTGTCGGCAAGATACCTCTGCATGTAGTGCAGGTTCAGGTGTTTGATATGGAACAAGTCGCACATCTGACAGTCCGTGCGTGCTTCAGATTATCTTACAGTTGCCATTTGGGTTCTTCAATCTTTTGGCACTCGATCTGGGGTGAATGAACTCGCTGCCTGATGCAACCGGCCAGTTCAGTGAACTCGCTGGTTGTTTGGTGCACCGCTTTGCCGCGCAGCTGTTCGCCCAGAGACTGGCCTGGCACGTTCCTGCGCGACGCGGGACCACGAGTAGCAGCCGGAACGCGGCAGCAGTTGGGCCAAAGCAGAGGACGCGCGCTCGTGGAGAACCAACCTGTCACGTCGCGCTCCCAGCCGTGAACGTACGTAGCCGATGACCACATGTCATCCGGAACATTGAGCTACCGATCGAGGAGCACTCAGTGGGACGGTCCACACGCATCAATCATCTCAACCAGGGCCTTGTCCGTGATCACCAACTCAAGGGTGGTCAGGACGGCCGCGACACCGACGGCGTTGTGGACGCATCGGGCGGTGCCCGGACGCCGGCCCTCAACACGGTTCACCGAGGCGGTGCATTAATTGGTCAAACTTGGAACAGCGGCACCAAATGGTGACAGAGGCACATACGGCCTCCTTTTAGAACCTGTAACAACAGGAGCAACCTGCGCGGCGTCTGAGAGCAAACCCAATGGCTTGTCTTACCAACTAGCCACCAGCCCACCGACGCGACAAGCCACCCAACGCCGCGCTCATCTTATGTCAGTAGGCTGCAAAGGCAGAAACGATGGTGGGCCCACACGCAGTAACAAAACTGACAACGCGAGGTAGCATCTGCAAGCAACAAGCACACATTTTCCCTCTGTTTCTCTCTCATCCACATACACATTTGCCAGTCGGCATGTTGGTAAGACAAGCCATTGGGCTTGCTCTGATAGCGTTCCGAACAAGTCGTCGTTATCACTCGATCATTGCTGATAATCGAAAACGTTATCACTCGATCATGGCTGGTCATCGATTAGTGGAGCTTTTCTCACATGATCCGCGCAACTCGGTGCCTAAGGTGCACAAGCTTTTTCCTGTCCGCACGACTCGGGCATCAATGCGTAGAGATCACGCCACGGACTCGAAACCAACCCCGACTCACCTTCGTGCAGACCTCCTGCGCAATGACGCAGACTAACCGCCTCACTGACTGAGCCGGAACGTCCACATCGTTCCATACTCATCCAACTACAGCGTTGGCAGAGTCACACAGACACGAACTAGACCAACCGCGCACGCGCGCGACATGACCGTGACGACACCATGGTCAAGTTTATTCCTAACACGCGCAAAGAGCAAGTGTTCTAAGAGGACACGCTGTGGACAGCACACAATGAGCCACACCAAGATGTCTGATGAAGAGGTGAGGGGGCATACAGAGGGTGGGAGTGGGAACGTTAGGGCAAGAGGAAAGATAAGACGCAGCTCCTCCATTGGCCTATCAAGATTTGTTAGCGGATCTTTCGGACTCGAAGCGCCAGACATTGATGTCATGCATGCAAACATGTTCTGTGGAGCACCGTAGAGGCGTCGTCGTCCTCCAAGTTGAAAATCTAGTTATTCTAGCCGTTCCAGATTACCCATTGGATGATGAAGCACGCCGGGTCAGACTTCTACGGGAAGCCGACTGCGGATACGAGATCGTTGACAATAAAGAATTACATTCAGTCCAGATTATAACAGGACTTGAACATCATCAAATGAATGAATATGAAGAACTTGGTGTCACGGAAGTCATTTATCTGACTTGGCCTGCTCTGACGCAGTACATCAATCGAAGAGCATTGACTTTCCAACATGGATCTCGTATCTCGATGGATTGCTGGTGAAGGAGAGCGTCATGGGGTCCATGCATCTCCCATCTCAATGCATGGGTGGCACAGTCGGAGAGCAGGTAAATGGCATCTTCATAGACTATATGGCACCGGGGACACATCGACCTCTTCCATGCTAGTTACACTTGGTGAACAACCCATTCCCAATACCTCTCACACCCTGTGATGGAGATCACGTGATTTGGCACATGCTTATGATACTAGGCATAAGTCATCCTCTAATTCAAGTAGCAATGGAGCACCATAATACTCTCATGTTTTTCAAGTGATGAGACTGAACCGTATATCGGTGACATCCCCATTCTTATATAGCAGGTGCAACAAAGCTTTTCAATTACTTTTTTCCTTCCGTTAATGTGTCATTTATCTGTAGAGATAATTTTACACGTGATCTCTTGTACTGTGCAGTACATATCGTGGGTGGAAGACATTAAACTCAAATTTAAAACTCCTACTATGAACTGAAAACGCTTTGCATAAATTCCTTACCCCTTGATGTAGACCCTAGGGCAATAATGGAGCTAGGTTGAAGGGTTTGTTGTCCAATAATGACTCATTCATAGATTTATGATTCCTGAGCGTGTCAAGACAACTTCCACGTGTGCCTTGCAGTCTTTGAATACGCTTCATCCATGGAAAAGTTGATTGAACCATTCATACAGTATAACCATCAACTCTTTCATGAAAAATGGTTTGTCGGAGCACATCTAAAAGAGAAAACTTTCGTTCCACGTGTTGAGACAACAAAACTGAAACGTAAGATTCAGTCATACTTGTGAGATGAAGTTTTCGGTCATGGTCGATTGATTTGTTTCCAGGTGAGGAGAAAATAGAACCAGCGAGGCAGGCAACGCGCCGGGAGCGCGGCCAGTGTGGCGTGCCTCCCTCACCGTGCCAGTGGCCACCGCGCACTCCATGTGACTGCGTTGCCCCGTAGTACCTCACAAACCACTGCTAGGAACGCGAATATTCTTGTGTGCCAAAAACCGACAGAAATAATTTTCCTGATGGTGAACCCTCAGGAAATAACCGCCAGGAATATGACGACAGGGAAATGTTTTATCCCTGTAGGTTGGCCTTCAGGAAAACTTTTCCTGAACCGTCAGGTTTGTATTTCATTTCCCTGTGAACGTTGGCGTCAGGAGTATTCCGGCATGCGCCTACAAGGAAAAGTACCGATGCACACGATCATCCTTCCAAACATAACCATGAATGCAATCAAGGAAACCAAGGGAAGAATCTGCAAAAATGGAAACTCACAACCCATTGTCTGACGTCAGTGTGTAAATATATCTCAAAACTAACCATGTCAATAGGTTTTATACTTGAACAAAAAAAATGGCACAACTAATCCAAGTCTCAATATACATTTCATGATAATTTCTAGAATAAAAGTATTTTATAACAAACTTATGACAGCGCCTCAATTCTGCAGAGCCACTTAAAAGTAACAAAGACACTCCTAAAACTGTGAAAGTTTAAGAAAATATTAATTGTGAAACATCATGAAAGATTTAACCTTCATCAGGACCACACTACAGGTTACACCCATATGACTGCAGATTGCTGATCACATAAACAAAACCTCATAACGCCGCCGAGGAAAAACAGAGCATCACATGAACGGATTTGCATCAAAGGTGCTTTGGAGTCTCAAACCTGGGTGTTTGGTGCCAGAGAAAGTTGGACAGTCATGCTTTAGAATTAGTGTAAATAAGAACAAAAATTCGAAGAAATGAACTTAATGATCAGACCCATTGAAGTCTTAAAATTTTACCACTTTACGACCGATCAAGGAGATAGGTTCATTTATCCTGTCGCTAGCTTGATCATAAGGAGAGGTAATAAAATGTTTGAATCTTTCTGAAGATTGAACAAAAAACTAACCGCCTCAAATTCACCAGCTGCACTCACATGCTTTTGATTTATAATAAACTTCCATTCCAAGCTAAAAAACTGGATTCTTGAGAAATTTCCAAAAAATAGGTTCACTGATTTGTCAAGGTGAGCCCAAATTATGTACACGAGAAACATGCACACATTACTAGTTGGTGGAGCTAAAAGAAAAACATTACCAACCTGACCACCTCTTGAGGAAAACTACTATAAAGGGCACCAATACTCAATTTTGGGTTAATATGGAAAATGAAAACGGAGACCTAACAAAGTGTTAGCAAATGCAAGCATATGTTGAATGACATTCAAAGTATTAACGGAGTTGCAGGAGGTCTATGCAGCTGAATGAAAACCAGCTTTTCAATAATATAACCATACTGAAGAAGTTGGTTTCTACATTGCAATATGTCCTGTAGGCAGAAAGCAGTTGAACCATATATGCCAGATGACAGTTTCTTATACTCTGGACTGCTTAAAATGTTTGCTTCAGAAAATTCAGAGGAGAAAATAAATTCCACTTAATAATGCAACAAGATATCCAACACCCTGGAAAGCTATATGGACAGGCATATAAGTATATATTCATTAGAGATCTCTCCCACCATTGTACCAGCAGCAGACATAATTTGTTCAACATCTGTAACCTGCTCCTCAAGTTAATGTTGAAAGGTACACACAAGAGATTTACTTTGTTCTGTTGCAATTGGCAAACGAATTTCTTCATCAAATGTATGTGAGAACAAATAAACGTTTTCTTTGTCAACTGCAACTGAGATCAGGTGAGAGCTTTATAACTCCAGGCACAGGAGAACCATAGTCGAGGCGAACAGTATGATATTGATGTATGAAATGCTGAGCGACTGCTGTGCAGACATGATCACAAGACTCACATCCAATTAGACTAGAAGCTAGGATAGTATCTGACATAAAAATCATGACAAACAACTGATATAGATACATCCCTGAGATAGTTTATTTAGTAATAATGAGTAATGACACGTTCCAGAAAGCAACATAATGGCAAATGTCTTTCTATATCACCCCGTTCTAACAACAGAATAGATCATCATATATTCACCCAATGAGTAGATCACGAAAGTACTCCAGTACAAAAATATTTTCAGAAAAAACATAGGAGTAGCTGGAAGACAGGGTATGACAATTTTTAATTTATATAGGACAAAGGATTATATCTAAGGAAATATTACTATATGTGGTAAACATGCCACTCAACATGTTTATATTCCTCGCGCATTTTGCAGATTTTCTTGTATCCTTTGTCAGACACTCCAACAACCACACTCTGAAGCATGGACGCGCATCGGAATAGAAGTTTTAGGAAATCAATTTCGTCATTTCCTCCTTTGAAGCCGTGAATTCTTACCATTTCAAGATCCATAAAAAAAACACTTTCACCACTCCAGTTGCTTTGGTGTTCACAAGGACAGTTCGGTGAGCATGATTTTCCCACCTGGAAGAGAATCGGGGTCCAACATTATACATGTTATTCAATGTCCAATATCAATTGCACAACTAAGACTGACTCCAATGGAGTACCCATCAGGTGATCTATACTTTAAATGGGTCTTAAAAAGGTAAAATGATGCCTCCAACGGAGTACCTATACAGGAACCCATTCTGCGCCTCATCCACCCCGGCTCCCCACAAATCGAGCACGAGGCGACGCGACCCATCGCTTCTGTCGTCCCGTCCGCCGCTCCCTCCGCCCCCTCCGCCCCACCCTCCGTCGACTCCGGCCCCCCTCCGCAGCTCCCTCCGCCGACTCCGGCCGCCTCCGCCGCTCCCTTCGTCCCTCCACGCGGCGGCGGCTTTCCCCGAGCGTGGCCTTTCCCCAAGCTCCATGCGAGCTCCGAGCTGGGGCGGGAGGCCGGAGCGCGGCGCGCGGCGCGCGGAGCGGGGGCCGGAGCGACGTCAATGGGGCCGTCGACGTCAACGCGCCGCCTCCACTCCTCCTCGCAATCCTCGTAGGCGCCCCTCTCTCCTCCCTCTCGAATTTCGTCGGCTCCAGCGAGCGAAAGAAAAATTCATTCAGAGTGTGTCTTCCTCACTCACCAGCGCACCTCCTCCATCTTTTCTCGTCGTGGAATTGCAACGAAGCTCGCTGGATTTGAAGTTCCCTCTTTGTTGAACACCGCAAGTTCCACGGTGAACTGCCTCTATGCGCCGGAGCCACGCAAGCTGAAGCAGGAGTGGGTGGGGCTGGGGGGCGTCGCGGGCGGAGGTGCGACGCCGCGGCGGCAGGGAGGGCCCGGTGGCGGAGGAGATGGAGGCGGCGGCGAGCGCACGTCGCGAGGAGCGCGAGCGCGAGGAGGAGGCGGACCCGATTTTCGGGCTTCCGTTGGAGATTGACAATTTTGGTCCGCCCCTACAGAGCCCTCAGTAGGGGCGGTTTTTCGAAGCCGCCGCTACAGACCGATGTCTGTAGCGACACTTGTACAGCGGCGGTCCACATAAACCGCCCCTACAGGCATTTTGGGCCGCCCCTACAGGCCCTTTTTGTTATTGTGATGGTGCCCTTCCAACTGAACAACTACCCATTCACTGGTTTGGGTCCCTGATTTAGGTACATAGCGTTGGAGTCAGTCTAAGTAAATGCAGTGTCATCAGTTAAGCACTTTGTTCAAAAAACAGTTAAGCAGACGTGTACCTTGCCTTGGCTGTCTAGTTTCACCTCCAGCTGTTGTATATCTGGACATATACTAAGCAGATGCAATACCAATGGCCCAAAAGCATGCCCCTCTGTACAGAGGTCCAGCTCCAATTCAGAAAACTCTGTCACTGCAAGCTGCACAATCTCTTCCGCAGCTCCGCTCTGCGTCCGGGTAATCATCATAGTATTGCATATGGGAGTGTGTGGGTGTTATTTCCAAGGCAACACTCAAAACATGAAAAACAAGCTGTCGATGTCGACAAGATTAATATAGTCAGCTAAGGTATGAAAACAGTGAGAGGAGACGCACATCTCAATCTATGCCCAGTGATAGCTTGCGGACACCATGGCTGAGGTTGTATTTCAGGATGTTTAGGTGCAGATCGCCAATCCCAACATTTTTGTGCAGGCTTTCGCACTCCCAGTAGAGTTTCTCCACACTCGGTGCCGACATCGAAACCCTGAACTCTGAGGCCATGTTGATATCGAATCTTACATCCTTAAGCACAGGGGCAACTATGCCGATGCGGCAGATGGCATTGTCATCATAATTGCTCTTCACAACAACCTCCTCGAGAGAGTCGAGTGAATGGTCACCACTCCAAGCCCGTGGCACGCAATGAAGTGAAGCAGGCGCAGGCTCGGGCAGATGGAGAGCAGGACCCTGGGATCGACGCGGTTGGAGGTGAGGAAGAGGCTCCGGAGAGCGGCAAACTTGTCGGACCGCGGCGGCGTCAACTGGATGCCCCGAATTTGGAAAAACAGATGGAAACCGGACTGGTTTTTAGCAGCGGTAAGATGGTTTTTGGATTTGAAATTTGAACAAATTTGAAAATTCGAAAACCAGAAAACAGACTAATTTGCTTTGAAAAGAAGGAATTGTTTTGATAAACAGACAAAACCGATTGATAAACCAGAAACCGACAACCGTCCAGTTTGCTTTCAAATATCTTGCATATTCGTTTTTGAGATTTTCTTGTTTACAGACTGGCTTTCTGAAAAACCATAAAACCGGTCCGGTCCAATCCGGTAGCCGTGGTTCAAACGGTTTTGAAACTTTGGCACCAGGCCATAACCGTTTAGACTCTCAGGAACGAATGAACGGTCCGATTTCAACCTCATTGATGGCTGCTTGTGCGCCCACTGACAATCCGGCTTGCCTCATGTCAACTTCAGACAAATTTTGTTTCTTCTATAAATCTTAACTGGTGAATTTTTTCCATGCATAAGAAAAACATCTAAACCATTATATACTAGCAAATACCCCGCGGCAACGTTGCCGCCGGTTGATCCAAAACACTGAGAACAACAATATGGAAAGAAATGGTTGAAAGGAAATCCTATACAATATATAGCTTATGGAGCTACAACATAGTTGTTTCTTAACAGCCGGTACTATGAGTACTTGTATACGTAATATGGTTGTGGCAAGTACGACAAACGTGTAGGGTCTTCACTCTTCACTACAACAAATGTGTAGGGTCTTCACTATGCTGCTGCTAATCTCCAGCAATTTATGCAGCTGAAAAAACATCAATCATGAATGAAGAGTAGAATTTAAAAAAAATGGTGAGCAATCAGCTTGTTCGCCAAGCCTGCTGCTTATCAGCAACTACAGTGTTCGCAGTCTTCAGCAGCCGCTACAGTAAAACAGCTACAAAACACCCTGCCGAACAGGCTCAATAATTATTTGGATTTAGAATGCAAGAATATATATCTTCACGGAGTTATGAAGATTTCACTTTGGTTGGCTGTCTTGGATCTCTAATGTATTTTGTATATAGTGTAAGTGTAGTAATTCCACAACCAAACTGTGATTTAATAACTTTGAAATATGCAATGGTCTCCATTTAGGATTCTTACCAGAGGGAGATTCAACGAAATTAAATGTGAACTGTTGCTCAGTTTTTCAGTAAGAGCTGGGTGTGGTTCACTGTATGGTTAAAAGTAGATAATAAGCTGAAAAATCTACATAATAAATGGTACGCCTTTTTTGAGTCCTGAAGCAGTGGGAAAAAATTTCTATGGATACACGGCATAAAGTGAGGCAGGCAGCAAAGTGCAAGTCTACCAAAGCTCCATTATGTACTCTAAATTTGAAGAGTATGTCATCAACTTAGGAAGAATGGTTCTGCATATGGCGGTATATTCATGTCAAGTTATCATTGCATAAATTGGAAATAAGGGTTCAGGATATGCAAATAAATGAGGTCGTAAACAATTTTGTCACTGAATCAAAAAGCTAAAAGCACATGTACTTAAACTGACCATAGATTGTAGTGACATCTTATTGTGAAGATGAAAAACACGCTATTTATAATTCTTTTTCTGTTATATAAATCTTTATATATGACCAAAAATACATCTGTAGCTCATGACAGCCAAGATGCAAGAAGCGTCTGTCTCAGAGTATGCCATTTCTTACATCTGTTTGTTTCCAAAGAGTAAAGTTTTCCATTAATATACAGCTTCAAAACATCTTCATAATCAAACAAACAAAATAATCTATGAAGGACGAATGGAAGAGGAGTAAAAAAAATTATTTGCAACATCTCAAGAAAAGGATCAGGTACAGTTGGTTTGTCAAATCTAACTTCACAGTATGCCAGACAATCTAGAAACAGTCTGAATGACATAAACAACTGAGATAGCATGTCCGTCTTGTGACGCAGTGTGTTGAATTTGTAGGATAAAAAAGCAGCACAATTATTAGACATGAATGAAATCCAACTTATCAAAGAAATACTCAAAAAAGACTGGGCAATACCTGAACGGAGGAAGCAATGCTTGCATTCA
>JAAXCT010003936.1:0-20651 GCA_012490785.1 Eragrostis nindensis
AATTCGGACATCAGACGGAGAAGATAGGCTCATTTTACATAACCGGTCTCACTTTTGACGTCCTTACAACAACTTTGAGCAGTATCCACCCAAGGAGAGCTCACCTGGACTTCGATGCTCGACCTCCGGATCAGTTCCTACCCAGTGATCAGAGGATTGTTGTCTTTTTTTGTAAGCGAGCGATCTAATGTAGCGAAAGGTGCTCCGAATATTCACTAAAATCTATGTAAGCCATCGGAACGCTCGTAACTGCGTGTTAAGAGAATGCCCACTTTGCCGAGTCTGATGGAGAAGGTGCCATGGTGTGTTTGTTACCCGCAAATGCAAGGGATCATGCTCGGGCCGCACCACAGGCTTCGCTGCGCCCACCTAGATGAAGGATGAGCGATGCTGAAAAAATACTCTTCGGTGGGGGAAGATGGGACGGCTGAGAGAGAAGTACCACCTTAATTTCTTTTTAAAGAAAAATTATTAGGCTTGAAATTCGCTTCTCTAGGTGTTGGCCTTGCTGTACTCTGTCCAACAAAAAAAAGAGCGCCTAATTCGGACATCAGACGGAGAAGTTAGGCTCATTTTACATAACCGGTCTCACGTTTGACGTCCTTACAACAACTTTGAGTAGTATCCACCCAAGGAGAGCTCACCTGGACTTCGATGCTCGACCTCCGGATCAGTTCGTACCCAGTGATCAGAGGATTGTTGTCTTTTTTTGTAAGCGAGCGATCCAATGTAGCGAAAGGTGCTCCGAATATTCACTAAAATCTATGTAAGCCACCGGAACACTCGTAACTACTCTGCGTTTTAAGAGAATCCCCAGTTTGACGAGTCTGATGGAGAAGGTGCCATGGTGTGTTTGTTACCCGCAAATGCAAGGGATCTTGCTCGGGCCGCACCACAGGCTTCGCTGCGCCCACCTAGATGAAGGATGAGCGATGCTGAAAAAATACTCTTCGGTGGGGGAAGATGGGACGGCTGAGAGAGAAGTACCACCTTAATTTGTTTCTAAAGAAAAATTATTAGGCTTGAAATTCACTTCTCTAGGTGTTGGCCTTGCTGTACAGTCCAAAAAAAAAAAGCGCCTAATTCGGACATCAGACGGAGAAGATAGGCTCATTTTACATAACCGGTCTCACGTTTGACGTCCTTACAACAACTTTGAGCAGTATCCACCCAAGGAGAGCTCAACTGGACTTCGACGCTCGACCTCCGGATCAGTTCCTACCCAGTGATCAGAGGATTGTTGTCTTTTTTTGTAAGCGAGCGATCTAATGTAGCGAAAGGTGCTCCGAATATTCACTAAAATCTATGTAAGCCATCGGAACGCTCGTAACTGCGTGTTAAGAGAATCCCCAGTTTGCCGAGTCTGATGGAGAAGGTGCCATGGTGTGTTTGTTACCCGCAAATGCAAGGGATCATGCTCGGGCCGCACCACAGGCTTCGCTGCGCCCACCTAGATGAAGGATGAGCGATGCTGAAAAAATACTCTTCGGTGGGGAAGATGGGACGGCTGAGAGAGAAGTACCACCTTAATTTCTTTTAAAGAAAAATTATTAGGCTTGAAATTCGCTTCTCTAGGTGTTGGCCTTGCTGTACTCTGTCCAACAAAAAAAAGAGCGCCCAATTCGGACATCAGACGGAGAAGTTAGGCTCATTTTACATAACCGGTCTCACGTTTGACGTCCTTACAACAACTTTGAGCAGTATCCACCCAAGGAGAGCTCACCTGGACTTCGATGCTCGACCTCCGGATCAGTTCCTACCCAGTGATCAGAGGATTGTTGTCTTTTTTTGTAAGCGAGCGATCCAATGTAGCGAAAGGTGCTCCGAATATTCACTAAAATCTATGTAAGCCACCGGAACACTCGTAACTGCGTGTTAAGAGAATCCCCAGTTTGCCGAGTCTGATGGAGAAGGTGCCATGGTGTGTTTGTTACCCGCAAATGCAAGGGATCATGCTCGGGCCGCACCACAGGCTTCGCTGCGCCCACCTAGATGAAGGATGAGCGATGCTGAAAAAATACTCTTCGGTGGGGGAAGATGGGACGGCTGAGAGAGAAGTACCACCTTAATTTCTTTTAAAGAAAAATTATTAGGCTTGAAATTCGCTTCTCTAGGTGTTGGCCTTGCTGTACTGTCCAACAAAAAAAAAGCGCCCAATTCGGACATCAGACGGAGAAGTTAGGCTCATTTTACATAACCGGTCTCACGTTTGACGTCCTTACAACAACTTTGAGCAGTATCCACCCAAGGAGAGCTCACCTGGACTTCGATGCTCGACCTCCGGATCAGTTCCTACCCAGTGATCAGAGGATTGTTGTCTTTTTTTGTAAGCGAGCGATCTAATGTAGCGAAAGGTGCTCCGAATATTCACTAAAATCTATGTAAGCCATCGGAACGCTCGTAACTGCGTGTTAAGAGAATCCCCAGTTTGCCGAGTCTGATGGAGAAGGTGCCATGGTGTGTTTGTTACCCGCAAATGCAAGGGATCATGCTCGGGCCGCACCACAGGCTTCGCTGCGCCCACCTAGATGAAGGATGAGCGATGCTGAAAAAATACTCTTCGGTGGGGGAAGATGGGACGGCTGAGAGAGAAGTACCACCTTAATTTCTTTTTAAAGAAAAATTATTAGGCTTGAAATTCGCTTCTCTAGGTGTTGGCCTTGCTGTACTCTGTCCAACAAAAAAAAGAGCGCCCAATTCGGACATCAGACGGAGAAGTTAGGCTCATTTTACATAACCGGTCTCACGTTTGACGTCCTTACAACAACTTTGAGCAGTATCCACCCAAGTAGAGCTCACCTGGACTTCGATGCTCGACCTCCGGATCAGTTCCTACCCAGTGATCAGAGGATTGTTGTCTTTTTTTGTAAGCGAGCGATCCAATGTAGCGAAAGGTGCTCCGAATATTCACTAAAATCAATGTAAGCCACCGGAACACTCGTAACTGCGTGTTAAGAGAATCCCCAGTTTGCCGAGTCTGATGGAGAAGGTGCCATGGTGTGTTTGTTACCCGCAAATGCAAGGGATCATGCTCGGGCCGCACCACAGGCTTCGCTGCGCCCACCTAGATGAAGGATGAGCGATGCTGAAAAAATACTCTTCGGTGGGGGAAGATGGGACGGCTGAGAGAGAAGTACCACCTTAATTTCTTTTTAAAGAAAAATTATTAGGCTTGAAATTCGCTTCTCTAGGTGTTGGCCTTGCTGTACTCTGTCCAACAAAAAAAAGAGCGCCTAATTCGGACATCAGACGGAGAAGTTAGGCTCATTTTACATAACCGGTCTCACGTTTGACGTCCTTACAACAACTTTGAGCAGTATCCACCCAAGGAGAGCTCACCTGGACTTCGATGCTCGACCTCCGGATCAGTTCGTACCCAGTGATCAGAGGATTGTTGTCTTTTTTTGTAAGCGAGCGATCCAATATAGCGAAAGGTGCTCCGAATATTCACTAAAATCTATGTAAGCTACCGGAACACTCGTAACTGCGTGTTAAGAGAATCCCCAGTTTGACGAGTCTGATGGAGAAGGTGCCATGGTGTGTTTATTACCCGCAAATGCAAGGGATCTTGCTCGGGCCGCACCACAGGCTTCGCTGCGCCCACCTAGATGAAGGATGAGCGATGCTGAAAAAATACTCTTCGGTGGGGGAAGATGGGACGGCTGAGAGAGAAGTACCACCTTAATTTGTTTCTAAAGAAAAATTATTAGGCTTGAAATTCACTTCTCTAGGTGTTGGCCTTGCTGTACTGTCCAACCAAAAAAAAAGCGCCTAATTCGGACATCAGACGGAGAAGATAGGCTCATTTTACATAACCGGTCTCACGTTTGACGTCCTTACAACAACTTTGACCAGTATCCACCCAAGGAGAGCTCACCTGGACTTCGACGCTCCACCTCCGGATCAGTTCCTACCCAGTGATCAGAGGATTGTTGTCTTTTTTTGTAAGCGAGCGATCTAATGTAGCGAAAGGTGCTCCGAATATTCACTAAAATCTATGTAAGCCATCGAAACGCTCGTAACTGCGTGTCAAGAGAATCCCTAGTTGCCGAGTCTGATGGAGAAGGTGCCATGTGTGTGTGTTACCCACCCGCAAATGCAAGGGATCATGCTCGGGCCGCACCACATGCTTCGCTGCGCCCACCTAGATGAAGGATGAGCGATGCTGAAAAAAATACCCTTCGGTTGGGGAAGATGGGACGGCTGAGAGAGAAGTACCACCTTAATTTCTTTTTAAAGAATAATTATTTGGCTTGAAATTCCTTCTCTAGGTGTTGGCCTTGCTGTACTCTGTCTAACCAAAAAAAGAGCGCCCAATTCGGACATCAGACGGAGAAGTTAGGCACATTTTACATACACCGGTCTCACGTTTGACGTCCTTAACAAACCACTTTGAGAGCGTATCCACCCAAGGTGAGCTCACCTGGACTTCGATGCTCGTCCTCCACCAGTCATCGTTCCTACCCAGTGATCAGAGGATTGTTGTCTTTTTTTTTAAGCGAGCGATCCAATGTAGCGAAAGGTGCTCCGAATATTCACTAAAATCAATGTAAGCCACCGGAACACTCGTAACTGCGTGTTAAGAGAATCCCCAGTTTGCCGAGTCTGATGGAGAAGGTGCCATGGTGTGTTTGTTACCCGCAAATGCAAGGGATCATGCTCGGGCCGCACCACAGGCTTCGCTGCGCCCACCTAGATGAAGGATGAGCGATGCTGAAAAAATACTCTTCGGTGGGGGAAGATGGGACGGCTGAGAGAGAAGTACCACCTTAATTTCTTTTTAAAGAAAAATTATTAGGCTTGAAATTCGCTTCTCTAGGTGTTGGCCTTGCTGTACTCTGTCCAACAAAAAAAAGAGCGCCCAATTCGGACATCAGACGGAGAAGTTAGGCTCATTTTACATAACCGGTCTCACGTTTGACGTCCTTACAACAACTTTGAGCAGTATCCACCCATGGAGAGCTCACCTGGACTTCGATGCTCGACCTCTGGATCAGTTCCTACCAAGTGATCAGAGGATTGTTGTCTTTTTTTTGTAAGCGACGATCCAATGTAGCGAAAGGTGCTCCGAATATTCACTAAAATCTATGTAAGCCACCCGAACACTCGTAACTGCGTGTTAAGAGAATCCCCAGTTTGCCGAGTCTGATGGAGAAGGTGCCATGGTGTGTTTGTTACCCGCAAATGCAAGGGATCATGCTCGGGCCGCACCACAGGCTTCGCTGCGCCCACCTAGATGAAGGATGAGCGATGCTGAAAAAATACTCTTCGGTGGGGGAAGATGGGACGGCTAAGAGAGAAGTACCACCTTAATTTCTTTTTAAAGAAAAATTATTAGGCTTGAAATTCGCTTCTCTAGGTGTTGGCCTTGCTGTACTCTGTCCAACAAAAAAAAGGGCGGCCAATTCGGACATCAGACGGAGAAGTTAGGCACATTTTACATAACCGGTCTCACGTTTGACGTCCTTACAACAACTTTGAGCAGTATCCACCCAAGGAGAGCTCACCTGGACTTCGATGCTCGACCTCCGGATCAGTTCCTACCCAGTGATCAGAGGATTGTTGTCTTTTTTTGTAAGCGAGCGATCCAATGTAGCGAAAGGTGCTCCGAATATTCACTAAAATCTATGTAAGCCACCGGAACACTCGTAACTGCGTGTTAAGAGAATCCCCAGTTTGCCGAGTCTGATGGAGAAGGTGCCATGGTGTGTTTGTTACCCGCAAATGCAAGGGATCATGCTCGGGCCGCACCACAGGCTTCGCTGCGCCCACCTAGATGAAGGATGAGCGATGCTGAAAAAATACTCTTCGGTGGGGGAAGATGGGACGGCTGAGAGAGAAGTACCACCTTAATTTCTTTTTAAAGAAAAATTATTAGGCTTGAAATTCGCTTCTCTAGGTGTTGGCTTTGCTGTACTCTGTCCAACAAAAAAAGAGCGCCCAATTCGGACATCAGACGGAGAAGTTAGGCTCATTTTACATAACCGGTCTCACGTTTGACGTCCTTACAACAACTTTGACCAGTATCCACCCAAGGAGAGCTCACCTGGACTTCGACGCTCGACCTCCGGATCAGTTCCTACCCAGTGATCAGAGGATTGTTGTCTTTTTTTGTAAGCGAGCGATCTAATGTAGCGAAAGGTGCTCCGAATATTCACTAAAATCTATGTAAGCCATCGGAACGCTCGTAACTGCGTGTTAAGAGAATCCCCAGTTTGCCGAGTCTGATGGAGAAGGTGCCATGGTGTGTTTGTTACCCGCAAATGCAAGGGATCATGCTCGGGCCGCACCACAGGCTTCGCTGCGCCCACCTAGATGAAGGATGAGCGATGCTGAAAAAATACTCTTCGGTGGGGGAAGATGGGACGGCTGAGAGAGAAGTACCACCTTAATTTCTTTTTAAAGAAAAATTAAAGGCTTGAAATTCTCTTCTCTTTCTATGTGTTGGCCTTGCTGTACTCTGTCCAACAAAAAAAAGAGCGCCCAATTCGGACATCAGACGGAAAAGTTAGGCTCATTTACATAACCGGGTCTCACGTTTGACGTCCTTACGACAAATTTGACCAGTATCCACCTAAGGAGAGCTCACCTGGACTTCGACGCTCGACCTCCGGATCAGTTCCTACCTAGTGATCACTACAAGATTTTCGGTCTACTGCAACGCCGAAAAAGTGTAGCAAAAGACCCAAAAATGGTAGCAATAGTAATTTTGCTACCATTTTTTTTTGGTTAAATGTCGTTGCACTTGTAAGGGTAGCAATAGCATAATGCAACGGGTTACATTTTTGTTGCAACACACAGCCCCTCTATTGCAACACTTTTGACGCTTTTGCAACACCTGGTGAGTGTTGTAACAAAAGCAATTGCAACCACTATGGGTGTGGTAATAGTATCAATTGCAACGAACTAGGCGTTGCTAGCGATACGTATTGCGACACGCTGGTCGTGTAGCAACACAATGCAATCGCAACGCGTCACAGGTGTTGCAATCGTGGTTGTTGCTACGCAGAGAAAGCATTGCAATAGAGGTTCTCTATTGCCACGTCGCCTAAATGGTTGCTATAGGTGGCTTAGGTTATTGCAACGTCTCTTCAGGTTGGTTGCTACAGAGAGGTCCTATATTGCCACGTTTCTGAATGGTTGCTATAGATGGCATAGGCTATTGCCACGTTACTTAGGTTGGTTGCTACAGACAGGTCATCTATTGCCACGTTGCTAACTAGCTGGTTGCTATAGGTAGATTCCTCTATTGCCACCGTCATCTTTTTGTAGTTGCAAGAGATAGTTTCTCTATTGCCACGATTATCGTACCTATTGCCACGACTAAATGTGGTTGTTATATGTGCCGCCATATATTGCAACGCCAGATTAATATATTAATAATTCATGTTGCGACCTTTGTTTGGGTAGCTTAAATCAATAATCGCAAAATGACAAATACATAATGAATGAAGCATCGACATCCATTAAAACGAAATATAATTTGTTCATACAAAATCTTTAACGAAACACACCGAGTGTCAAACTAAATGAGAACACAATTAGATACCTTAACACATAATAATGTGTCAAGCACAACAACTGTTTGAACTCATTCGAATCAAAAGACTAATGTCTACTGTAGCAGCAAAGGTTCCCTTGATATGTATGTTGGCCATCGTCCCACCATTCGCATGCTCCTTCTCAAACTCAAGATTCCTCCTGAAAAAATCATTGACATGCATTAGTTAAACTGAGACTAGTGGTGGCAAAGCTAATTGAACACTGAAGCAAAACACGAGCTGCAGTACTAGAGTTCTGTGAGCTGCAGTACTATCAACCATGAACTTTGAAGCGAAAAGAAAATATAAACATACATGCAGCTGCCTCCCAAGACATTTTATGAGCACAAACACATCCATATATATTTCTAATCAGCAAGAGGAAACTAAGCCTGGACCATATTTAGGAGCAGAACAAAAGAATATCTATGTACTCCTCCAAAAGGACTATATGTTCCTTTTTAATGCAAAGAGAGATAAAAGGTTTCACATAGTACCTGTGTATTCTTTTTGGACAATGCAGATCTTTTCCTAGCCGCAGTTTCCTTCAGTTGCTTTGCTGTAGTATAAACAGCACCCGAATTCGCTGCCTTATTACTTCTAGTCATGCGCCCTCTAGTGAGACATTCTTCAGCTAGCTGCGGAAGAAGGGGTTGTTGTTCTGGCTGGCTGGTTTCTTGGGTAACCTGAAAATAAATGGTTGGTGGTAAAAATTACACCCCTTGACAAGAGTATGACATGCATGTTACAATTAAACATTCTTCAATTATCATCAAACTACCTGCTGACTATGCATCATGTGTTCTCCCTCTGTAGTTGTTACATTTTGTGTCCCCTCAATTGTTGCAGCAGCAGCAACATTTTCAGTTGGCTCCACAATTGTGCTAGCCTGCATTTCGAATTGGGTTCAAGATCAAGATTTTCAGTTCAATAAACTATGAGAACATAGATGTTGTTAATATTACCTTTTGTACTGAAGCTTGCTGTTGGGCTGCTTGCAACATTAACATAGCTTGCCTAAGTGCTTCTCTATCAGCCTCCCTTTCCTTGATCATCTGTTCAAGCTGACGCCTATGTTCTTGCCTCTCGGCTTCCCTTTCAACTTCTTGAGCTTCTAGTCTATCTTGCAGCTGTCCAAACGATTCAATGAGGGCTTCCTCCTGTGGAGTTTGCGCTGGTAGTCCTCCGACAGTAGCTCCTTTCTAGTTGGGTACCTTGCAAGGTAACCATTAGCATGCATCTTGTTTGATTTGATTTTTCTTCGTTTCCTTGTAGGTTGATTGGAAAATCTGGTTCTGCTCCAAGTCTGAGACGACATTTGCGTCAGGCCTTGACTCCAGCTCCATAATCTTCCTGGTTTGCATTGTCCTAACAAAGCAAAGACATTTAGTTAATTAAAACTTTAATTCTAAGCGAGGACAGTTGCATCACTTAATAAGGGTTGTAAAAACTGTTTAATACTCACATAGACTTCCCTAGATTCCTCGCTTGTCCATTGTCCATTTTGTTGGTGGGTCATCATAAAAAGCTCCATATCATTTGGCTCTTCACCAGTTAGTTGGTCCCTCTAATTAGGCAAGAATGTAAAAAAATTAGCCATATTTCATAATCTAGGGAAATGTAGAAGCTTTTATAAACTGTAAAGATCAGGAAGATATCCACCAGGAATTTAAAAACAAAAGATAACATAAATATTTATTGCTATTGAAAAAGTAAAGGAATCCAAGTTCTTCTTTTTTTTTTTGCACACATTAGTTTTAGTACTTTTCAGCTTTCTGTATACAAGCATGCAAAATATATTTTTTTGTAGTGGGCAGTGGGCTAAATATCTCTATCAAATACAAAGACTATATAGGTTATAACAATATCATGTCATTGTCATTCGGGGGCACAAGCACAAACCATAAAAAAAATGCCTGAAGGAAAACCTTGTGACAGAATTTTTTACCTTCTCATAGCTCAATTGAGAAAAACCCTTTGATCCTGTAACATGGTGTATCTGTCGATTGTGCCGATTCTGAGAATTCTTATTGCTAATCCTCTGCACAGAACCAGCAATGATTTGATTTTTATAAAATCAGCAGTGCGCAAAACATAAACCTTGATGTCAGAAGTGGAATTGGCAAGTTTTTTTAAAAGGGGAACAAACCTGGAATTCTTCGGTGCCAAAATACGACACCAGATAGTGCCACTCAACAATGTCTAATTCTTCTGGCCTATGTCTCATTCTCTCTTCATAGGTGGTGTACGCCTTGTAGGTAGCACTAAATGTAGATCGCCATCCTTTGTAACGGTCATTAGCCACCGTCCATATCTTGATTCTGTTCACCTCGTTATCCTCAAGGTCCCACTTAGCCTGCTCAAGGTAAAGCCTAAATAAATTACTTCTTAAACAATAATTTGGTATTGAAATTTTGACATCCACATGGATAACAGAAGCTTACCAGCACATCGTTTGCTATTGCAATTTTGACATCCACATGGATATCTCTCCATGTTCTTACTCCGATGAGAGGTGCTCTTTTCCTCGTGAACAGTGTTATTTCATCAACAAATATTCGTTTGTTTGAACCTACAGGTCCTCCAAGCCTAGAGAACTGGATGCTAAGCTTCTGAGATGCCTCCCTGGTTCTCTTGTTTGTTGCTGTCCATCCTTTCAAGTTACCTCTTGGCTTCCTCTTTTTGGAGTCTTGTCCATGAAAAACAAATATATACAAAGCAAAACACTTAAAAACTGTTGACGTAGTTTAAAATTAACTGAACCTCACAATAAACTGAAAATATTCATTACTTACTAGTTCCCTCTCCCTGTGGAATGAAACGCCGAGCATGAGATGGTCTGTTTACTGGTGGTGTGGGGTTGCTATCTTCACTTGAAAGTACTACATCTGTATGATGATTACTGTCCACATATGCCACTGCAGAAAATATTGGTCACTTGTGTAAGATATAATATGTTTGTGAAGGAATATTAACAATAGACAAGTAGGGACAGATGTTATATTACTAATATCATTCAGTTGTCCTTGCACCCTTAACCATTCTTTGTAAGTTTTGGTGGTGTCATCCCTGTCGATATCTTTCAAATCTGGGTCAGCCAAGCTAATATTAGTACAAAGGCTTCTCCAATATAAAATAATACAACAATTTTTAAATATATAGGAGTCCAACATAACACTTACCCGTGAATCGGTTTTCCTTATGCATGACGTGCAGCCATTCCTTGTAAGCATCATTGATTGACTCCTCATCTTCATCTATATTCTCTTCCCTAATGGGTCTCCTTCCAGGTACTTTCAAGGGTGTTATGTTCACATTCTGGTCTATTTTTTGTTCTTGGACAGCAATAGTCTGACCTGTCTTTCCTCCTCATTACATGCTATCATAGCATCTGCATTGACTTCTTCTTCGATTTCGTGTAAAGTTGCTGCATTACCACATCTCCTCTTGTAGTACAAATAGTCCCTTACCCTATACCCCAATTGTAATTTCATTGCAAGCAAGTTACTCAGGTGAGATCAGCCCTAGTGATTGTAATAGTAGAAGACTCTTGCCCACCGGCAACCCCTCGCAAGTGAAATAGAGAGTCCATGTTTGATCCGAGCTGCCAAATATTACAATAGTATCCAACTTAAGCACTAGTGACGATACAACAATATACTTAAAAGGAAACCAGTGTACATATAGTATGTGTACAGACAGAGAAAGTAATTAAAACTTAGTGCCACTTATTTGAACTATATGTGCACCCCCATGACTGAAATTAAAGTAAACCAAAAAAATATTTATACTAGGAAACACTAAATATTGCACACTTGTTCTTCTTAGCTTAATTGATAGGAATGATTGCAGTCCCATTCTAAATTAGAATTATGTCAGTACTTTGGCACTTACTCATTTAGAGTATGTTTGCGTCTTCCAATTTTAGTATGTTGCATCAATGTAAGTTTCTGTACTTGCATCTTCCAATCTCAATTGGCTGTCTCAGCTGAAAACTGATGTCAGTTGTTTTGTCTGATACTCTGATATCCTTCGTTCTATTTGTTTACTGGATGAGAACCCGATTTGCTAGTTGTACTGAACAAGCTATAGCTGCTTACTTTGAAAATTTTCTAATTTCTTAGGCTGCCTAGTTTGATTGTCAGAACAGTAATGCATTGTCAGAACAGTTAGATATAAATTAATGCAAAAATTTTCTGTACATTTCCACACAAATTATATAAGTACATTATTGTCAGAACAAGGTTTTGTTGTGTACATGCTACTTTAGGTGGCTAGTAATCTTGATATATGAAAAAATTCTAAATGTTTTTATGTTATTGCAGAACAAGGTGTTTGTGTGTGTACATGCTACTTTAGGTGGCTAGTAATGCTTGCAGGTCATTGCACCTTCCCTGCCTGCCTCCACTCAGACAGAGGAGAGCTGGGCGAGTGCCAGTTTAATTTTCCTTTTCCCATGTTTTTTAGTACTGCATCCTGTGTATCTGCATTGATTGGAGATCAAATGAGGGCCAACCACACAACACCTTTTTTTTTAACAAAAACCGCACTACACTGCTGCATATCAACTCATAGATATCAATCTTAAACAGCGCGGCTATGAAAATGGGATATTAGGATTTGAAACTTCTTATACATAGTTCATTTTGAGTTTGAGCTAAGATCTGAATCTATAGTGCATAATTTGATAAAAGCAATATCCTAATCCCATGCATACTATGTGTATGGCAGAGAAAACTCATTAATCCCTACATATCATTAATCCCATGCATTCGATCTATATTATCCCCATGGCGCACTGCTTCCTGCATGTCCCTGCAGCGTCGATGCTCTTAGGCTACATCTTTCCAGAACGTTTTCAAGATTATATATCTAGAACCCTAAACCCGAGATGTTGAATCCAAAAATAGGAAGCCAAGAGGTGTTACCTATCATTGGTCTCATTGATTGGCAGGGAGCTCTCTTGTTGATCACCAAGTGCTGCTGTCGACCCGGACGAACGTGTTGCCCCAAAAAGGGACATGGTGGCGTTGGGTCTGTATGTATGAACTTGCCGGCGCCGCCGCCGCCGCCGGAGTTGTTGGCGTCCCGGACGAACGTGTTGCCCCCAAAAAGGGACATGGTGGCGTTGGTCTGGATGAACTTGCCGACGCCGCCGCCGCCGCCGCCGAGTTGTTGGCATCCCCCTCCTGCAGGTGTGCGCATCGACGTCGAGGACGGAGGTGTTCCACTCATTGGAGTTGTCGTCATGTTCGACTTCTCTTTGGTGTAATCCAAAAAACCTAACGTGTGGAGGCGGCGACGTGGTAGATGAGGAAGCGCGTGTGGGGCGGCGACGTGGTAGATGAGGAAGTCGCGAAATAAAGGGGGCGGCGTGGGGGAGGAAACGTGGTAGATGAGGAAGTCACGAACCAGCTGTTTATTTATGTACGTAGCTCTGGCCGTAGCTCGAGGAAGTCACGTCTTAGGCTCGACCGCTCGAGCTCTGGCCGTAGCTCTCAGCCATGCCGTTTAATTTCCGCAGGCCGCGCACGGCAACACACTTTTTGCATATGGCGGTGCTTCATGCTTTGCTTGCGGACATCAGCGGTGGCGGTGGAGATGTCGTCGTATGTTTCTCTTGCGATGCGTGACGGCCTAGCTAAACTGTGCTCGCTCTTTTCTCTCTACTTCCACGAGCGCTGACATGCCACTCTGGTCGCGTCCGTCGATGGACCAGCCAGCTTCCTCCAGGCGCTCCGCCGAACGGGCCGACCTTGCCCCGGGCAACAGGTGCAAGTCTAGTCTCTCCTTCAACAGGTGAGCAGTTTAGCACGGTTGCACTCCAAGCCTACGTACATATCAGTAGGAATGTAGGATTATGATAGCAAAGAGGTCAAAGTCGTCTCCAATACATATGTAGCTGCAGTTCTGACTTCTGAACATGTACTTGGCCTATCATTTTAACAGAAACAGTTTTTTTTTTTTTAACAAAACAGAAGCATTGTTATGTAGGAGTAACTGTTTCCAGCTTAAGTTGAAATGAATAAATGTGTTTTACTAACTGCCACGTGCTGAACGTTCATGTTCATTTCGGAAAGGGTCAGCACCAGCTTTTCTGGAGAAACATTCAGGTGGAGAACATGAAAAGAATTAGCCCAACTCATAAGAGTAATGAAAGTAGGTTCAGTTGCCAGGCTCATATATTTTAACAGTTCAGCATTCACAATGTAGCTTGCCCTTGATATCTTAATTTTTAAAAGGTTTTGAATTTCATGTGAACCTTGTGCTCCTTCTTTTCTAATCTGACTCTGAATGTGTTGGCCAATAGGGCATGACCTGGGTTGCCATTCTTTTCTTCTGTACACATTGACCCCTGCATGCTTTTTCTTGGATTGTTGTTGTTTGATTTTATTGCAGATAATGCAGGCTACTTCTATCTTTAATCAAATCAGCTAGTTTATTCTGCAGTTTTCAGCTGCTTGCATACAGTTATCCCGCATGATAATCCTCCACTTAAGAAAAAATATTGATACTTATTCTTTTCTGAATGAATTATGTATACGCCATGGGATAAGTGTGCAATCAGGTATCATGTTTCTGAAATCATAATATTATGCCGTGTATTCTTTACTATTTAACAGCCCACTTTAGGAAGTAGTCAGTTTCACTTATTTTTGAGAAAAGAAACAGAACACCGCCAACTTTGTTTAAACTTGCAAATAAATAACACAAAGCTTGTAGCTACAGTTTTACATTGCAAGTGATACTTTACCTGCATCCAGTCTCTCCTTCACACTTTGCTTGGTTGATTATGCCTAGACAACCTGTAGCGTGCAGAAGGTTTGCCGAGAGTTTTAAGCCTTCATCATCATGCCATGCCTTTCACTTGAAAATCATTAAACACCATCGCTTACATAGTCATGTATCATTAAGCGATAATTTAGGTTTTGCGGATGTTGGCCTGCAAACCATAAATTAAACACCATCGCTTTACATACCAACTGTAACACCCCGAGTTGCCACAATCACCCGGGTTGCTACCACAAAAACAACACAACAGCCTACTACCACTATGAATGTTCTACAGAATCCTGCATACAAACTGGGTGACAGAATCTGTCTACAGTTTCAGGTTGCTGACTTTGAATGTCCATAAATTCCAAACCCTATGCCAAACTGGGTGTGTAAACATTCTATAGAAAAGACCATTCCAAGACTACAAAAATTTAGTTTGCACTCCAGAGAAATTACGCCTCTAAGGCCACTGGAAACAGCACCCAAAACAGAAATTCGTATCTGAAAACTGTACAGGTTCAGACTGAAAAGAAACAGGACAGAAAATTCAGAAACCCATAAGTCCAGTTATACTAAACGAAAAACTCCGAATAAACACTCGTTGGAAAGATCTTGAGACGCTCTACAACGTTTCTTATTACCAGATTTCAAAATTCGGATTCTAAGAGCCCCAAAACTAGGTCGAAGCTACTGCTTCGCAGTACTGAAACTGCAACATGACGGAAACAGACAGAACATTCAGACACTCATAAATCCTCAAAAACTCAACGAAACAATGCGCATAATATGCGTTGGAAAGATAAAGAAAATATCTACAACTTATCTAAAACACAAGATCTTCAAAATCGGATGTTAAGATCTCCAAAAACTGGATCGAACAGTTGCTGACGGAACTAAAACTACTGCTACGAAGTTCATAAACACCGTCTCGGTAATGGGCCAGGCACTGCCGCGCACACATATGGCCTCTATCTGGCTATACGTGCGGCTCGGACGCAGGGCATGGCCGCTTGCCCACAGCCCACCCCGTCCATCCCTGCCTGACCTCGCTTCTCGCAGACTCGTCCGTCGTCTCCCTCTCGAGTCCCGAAGCAAGCGCCGCCGTGTCGCCACAGCAGCTCAGGTAGCCCATCAATTTCCCATCTCCGCTATCCCAAGCACCGGCCGCCAGCATCTTGCCAAGTCCCCTCGAGGTTTCTCTACTCTAACTGTCTAGTGTCTACTACATCTCAATCCGCATTCGAACAAACTGGTAGTTTAGGTTTTCTGATTCAATTAGTCATTGGTGTGTGCATGGCATGTAATTGAAAATTGGAAGTGTATATTCGCTGATTCAGGGGGCGCTGCGCACGGGGGTGAGGGCGACCGCTTCCGCTGCTCGGCATCTAGACTCCTCCGACCTCCGCTCCACTGCCCTTCGGACCTCCATAAAGGTGCAAACCCGTGGATCACAGAATCAGTTTTGAAGTATGAGAATCAAAGCTCCCAGCCTCCGATGTCTAATTTGTATAACCCTATAGCTTGCTAATTGTGCTGTAATGTGATTAATTTAGGTAGAGTATAGCTGATTTCTGCCCTGATTTCCACGTCGATCGATCAATCAGACAAGCCGTCCTCGCGGCGAAAGGTACGAGATCACTATGGGCTGCACATATATAGTTCAATTATGTACGTAAATACGCTGGCTAAATTGGTGATCATCGTTCATCTTCATCACGCAGATGTCAGGCGATGATAGGAGTTGGATGCGCTTGCCTCGTTCTTCAACCGAGTGGCAGAACAAATTCATGCAGTTTTTGGACAGGACATTAGTGGCACTTCGAGGGGTGGAACTGCAGCATGTCCGTGCCGTAAATGTCTATGCATGTCACACAGAACACGGGGTGTGCTTCAGATTCATGTCCTTTCAACAGGGTTTGCTGAAAGTTTTATAATGGAAGGGAAGGTTCAGCTGATGTGGTATTTCACAATGAAGATGCAGGACCTAGTGATGTACAAGTACACAATGACGACCCAGCAGCAGCAGATATACAAGTACAGACGATGATGAAGGTGCAACACATGATTCTGGGGTAGACACATGAAGAAGGCGGCGCACCGAGTGAAGATGATGAGGCCAGTAATTTGATTAAATCCCTAATCAGAGGTGAAATACGAGGAGAGATCGGTGATGAAGACGAGCCGAACGAGCAAGCCAAGGTCTTCTTCAAGTTACTACAGGAGGCAAAAAAGGAATTATATCCTGGTTGCGAAGATGTACAAAGATAGCTTTTATTGTGGAACTTTTCCAGGTTAAGTGCATGTATGGGATAAGTAACAAAGCATTGGAGGGGGTACTCTTTCTGATCTCAAAGTTTCTCCTAAAGGTCATTGTGTCCCAAACACAATGGAGAAAGTGCAAAGGGTGGTTCGCGATCTAGGCTTGGACTATATCAAGATAGATGCATGTGAGAATCATTGTGTGTTATTTTGGAAGGAATACGAGAAGCTGGATATATGCCCCAAATGTAAAGCGTCTAGGTGGAAACAGATGACCGTGTGATGGCCATGTGGACGATGGTCATGATAAGAAACGTCGTCGAGTCCCAGTCAAAATCCTTCGGTACTTCCCTCTCACACCTCGGCTACGCAGATTGTACATGTCAGAGAGCACGTCATCAGAATGCGTTGGCATGAGGAAGGAAGAATAGATGATGGCAAACTACGTCATCCTGCTGACTCCAGGGCATGGAAGCACGTGGACAATACGTTTCCACGATTTAAAGAAGCTCGTAATGTTCGACTGGGTCTTGCTTCTGATGGCTTCACCCATTTGGTATGCAAAATGTTACTTACAGTTGTTGGCCTGTTATCCTAATACCTACAATTGCCTCCTTGTTGTATGAGAAACAATCTTATTGGATCATGTCGATGTTGATACCTGGCAAGAAAACTCCTGGAATGAATATTGAATTTTACTTGAGGCCCCTCATTGATGAGTTGAAGGAGCTGTGAATACTGGTGTTAATTGTAGGGATGTAAAGCAAAGAAAACTTTACACTACGTGCTATGCTACTTTGGACAATCAATGACTTCCCTGCATATGCGATGCTTTCTGGTTGGAGCACAAAAGGAAAATTTGCATGTCCGTACTGTCACAAGGATACAGATATTTGTGGTTGAAACATGGGAAGAAGTTTTGCTACATGGGACATCGTCGGTTTTTTGCCCTTAGACCATCCATGGCGCATGAACAAGATGAGCTTCAACAATGAGGAGGAAACCAGGGAGGCTCCAGTTCCACTGTCTGGTCAAGATGTATTATACCAATATGCAACTTTTCATCAAACGGGATTTGGAAAGGAGGACATATCAAAAAAAAGGAAGCGTGATGAAGACGCAAGATGGCACAATTGGAGGAAGAAGAGTATTTTTTTGAGCTCCCCTACTGTCTTCTTTGCTCATAAGGCATAATTTGGACATGATGCATATTGAGAAAACATATGCGAGAGCATATTAGGGACTTTGCTTGAAATTGAAGGGAAATGTAAGGACAGCGGAATGCCCGCCTTGACATGGAACATCTTGGGATCAGGCAAGATCAGCATCCTGTGATTGATGATGACACGTACACCTTGCCAGCAGCGTTGTACTCTCTAGACAAGGATGACAAGAGGATTTTATGGCCAATTTCTTCAAGGAGTGAAGATGCCTGATGGGTTCTGCTCCCATTTTAAAGAGATGTGTTGACGATAAAACATGTAAGGTGTCTGGACTCAAAAACTCATGACTACCATATTATTCTACAAAAACTATTGCCCTTAGTCATTAGAAGGATTTTGCCAGAAGATGTTGCCAGGCCATTGATTGAGCTCAGTAGGTTCTTCAGTGCACTTTGTTCAAATGAGTTGGTGCCAGCAGATCTTGACAAACTAGACAGTTCAATTAAAGAGACTCTTTGTCAGCTTGAGATGGTTTTCCCGCCTGCATTTTTTGACATAATGATTCATTTGCCGGTCCATCTAGTTGAAGAGGCTAAACTAGGAGGGCCCGTGTGTTACAGATGGATGTATCCAGTAGAGAGGTATCTACGTACTTGTCGGTGTAATAAGGACCGGGGTACTCAGCATCACGTAAACAAGCATTGCAGAAGATCCCATGGACAGCCCACTTGCTCCACTTGCATGTCACGGGGTGCATGCATGTGGGCATTGCTGGGGCCCGCGCTCTTGGCTTCACATGTCTCTCTCTCTCTCTCTCCACGCAAGGCCCAAGACAGCAGTGGCAGTGGCAGTGGCAGTAGCAGCAGCGCTCCGTCCGGGAAAAAGCAGGTGCCGTATGCATGCGGTCTTTGGCACAGAGGGGAACGCAAATCCTGGTGAGGTGAGCGGCGCTCGCATTATCTCCGGGCGTAGCGGCGTGCTACGACTGCAGACGGCGGACGGCCCGGGAAAAGGAGACGTCTCATCTGCCGCACAGCCCATACCGTCTTTACTTTTGCTCTGTACGCAACCATGCCTCATTGACTCTGACCTGCGGAATCCTATGTTGGGTGCCCCTTGGCTGATAAAAGGGAGCACCCAGGGCAGGCAAAGGGGAGGCTTCTTCCGGGACTCCTCTTCTTCCTCTCTTCTTCTTCCTCCGGCTGGAGGCTCTCTAGCTCAAGAACATGAGCTCTACTCCACTGTAATATTCCACCGAAAAATACCCAATCATAATGAAGTTAAACAGGATGTACGGGCTAGTAGTATTAGCCGGGCGGCCCGAACCTGGGTAAAACGCTTCGTGTGCTATTTATGTTGCACTAATCTTTTACGAGATTGCAGCGTGTTCATCCCCTAACCGAATCTCAAGGGGCGGTTCTTGCTAACCCCCCATATGTTGGTTCTCATACATCGACATTTGGCGCGCCAGGAAGGGGGATGAGGCGCTGCTCTCTCCACTCTCGACGTTTTCTTGTTCTCGTTCTTGCAGTTTTAGCACAAGCTGTGGTGGAACGCATCTATCCTGCTACCTCTTGCCGCAGAGGCGCCTACTCATGAGTAGATCTAGACAGAGACGACGCACTCCGACTTGCTGCGCATCACCGGCAAACGACTCGCTTGTGAACCTGCTCCGGGTGCGCCTTTGGCCTCGGCTGATGCCTCTGGCCCTGGAGCACGGTTCCCTAGCGCTGCCGTTGCGCAAGACGCGGTTGTCGCAGGCGAAGCTCCGAGCACGCCGCAACAGGACTGGGAGCCACCAGCCGCGGCGCAGCTCTCGAAGAAATGCGGTGCCAGTTGCAGGCACCCGGTGCTCGCGGACGCAAGATGATGGACCCGCCGCTCGCATGCAGCTCGCTCGGGCTTTCGAAGCTAGAGTTCTTTGTTTTATGGATTAAACTAATCTCTCACCTTGTGTTTAATCCTTGTGATTATTTTATTTGTGTGGCACCTGCGCGAGCACAAGTGGGAATGGCCACCAGCTGCATGGCGTGTTGTGTGCACTCGTGTTAGCCACGTGCCTACACGGGACGGACCTTGCTGGTCTGCTGGACCCCACTGCTTACATGCATGCGTGCTGCTGTTGTGGCGCCGCTGTTGACAACGTTTCCTAGCAGCAGTGTGCCGCCGCACCTGGCACTCAGGCGCATCTCCCGACGTCAACGCGCTGTTCGTTGCGCCCGAGCGAGTCTGGTCGTGACTCTACTGGCTGGCCTGATCGAGTCTCCTCTCTTTATTTATTCATGAACTAATTTATACTCGATGTCCATAGGACTGCGATGCATGCGGTGGCAGCATCAGTTTCCTTTTGGATTAAAATAACAATATCTCTTTGTTTATTCCCTGGAAAACACTCCGCCATGCGCCCGTGTCTGGGGCCTTTCTGGAGCGTATCCACACATGGGTGCCTCGGGCACGCGTGGCAGGACAAGCGTGGGGCGGCTGGGACCTGCAGCGTCGATGGCTGTCCCCATGGTGGGGCCCGCTGGGACCCGCGCTAGGACAGCCGCGGACTGATGGCTTCGCAAGTTGCGCCGCTCCTGGCTCGTTAGAAAGGGAAGCAACACCAGCGTCAGCAAGCTCGTGCTGCCCCTCGCCAGCTGCGACCTGCCCGTGCTGGCCAGCGAGGACGCACAAGCAGTAACGCCGCGGCATCAGCGAGGACGCCGGCCCGCCGGCGGCGACCGGGCAAGGCGTGGCGCGACGGCAACTCCGTGCGGGACAGCTACGGCCTCGTGCACCGGGGCAGTACCGTGCCCTGCGGGACGACCGGCACCAAACTCGCGGCACAGCGCGGCTCGACTGGCGACTCCGGCTACCTGACTCCGACCCGGTGGCTAGCACAGTCTTTGCGCGCCCCGGCCTGGTAGTT
>JAAXCT010003937.1:0-20650 GCA_012490785.1 Eragrostis nindensis
AAGCTCGCATGCAAGCTTACCTCGAGGCTCTCGATCCTCTCGCATGGGAGGTGGTAAGTACCGGTGTCTCTCTAAGGACTCCCATTGTACTCCTGATGTGAATCTCGCAAAGGCAAATGCTAAAGCTAAAATGCCTTGTTTGAAGCTATCACTAAGAGTCTTTGCTCGAGTCAAGTCCGCGGGTACCGCTCATGAAGTGTGGACTCAAATTCAACAAATTCATGAGGGTTCCACGGACGTGAAAGGAAAGATACTATTGCTACGAACAAGAATGATGATTTTGCCATGTCTTCAAATGAGCTAATCAATGATACTTACTCTCGCTTGAATGTGCTTGTAGAGAGATCAACTCTCTCGGTGTGAAGGACAAGATTGATGATGGTGACCCTGTGCGGAAGATCTTGAGGATTCTCCCAAGGGAGAAATAGGAGCACTCATCACATGCCCTCTTCACCACCGACATTCAAGCCCTCACAACCCACAAGCTACTTGGGAAGATCACCGCCTTCGAGAGCTACAACCTCGACAAGAAGCTTGATGAGAAGCCTCCAAGAATCTTGCTTTTGCATCCGAGGGGTCAGCAAGAAGATGAAGAAGTGGTGACTCAAGATTCAAGTGATGAAGAGCTTGAAGAAGATGTTGAAGACTTGTTGCAACTTCATCCCATGATCTAGCACTCCTCATGAAGAGAAACTTCTTCAAGAGAAGATTCATCAACAAGAAAGATGCCGAGTGCTACAATGTGGGGAGAAGGGTCACTTTGCCAAGGAATGTCCGAAGCCAATCAAGAAGAGCAAGAAGAAGACTCAAGAGTCAAGCGATGATAAAGAAGAAGACCCTAGAAGCAAGTACAAGGCAAGGAAGAGGTTTGTCAAGAAGGAAAGTCTAGAGGCAAAGACAAAGAGAAGATCATCTCGCAAGGGACTCTATGTTGGAGAGTGGGTTCGGATGATGATAGTGATGAAGAAGAAAGTGATGACTCATCCTCCAAGGGAAAGAAATTGGCCGCATTGCTCTCACCTCACCAACATCTCGAGACTCTACCTCCACCACCGACTTGCTTGATGGCCAAGATGATGATAGTAGTGGATGAGGAGAGCGAGTCCGATGAAGAGTTTGGTGAGGAGGATAAGCCCACATATGAGGAACTCTTGGATAGCATTCTCCTAACCGGCAAGATGATCATGAAGAAGGACAAGACCATTGCTCGGTTGGAGAAGGACATGATGTGGCCGCCTTCCGAGTTCGTCAACTTGAGGGTGAACTTAGGGACTTATCCATCTCTCACAAGGCTCTTGATGAAGACTATGACAAGCTTGAGGAAGACCACATGAAGCTCAAGGAGAAGTCCAAGTTACTAGAGGATGAGATCAAGCACCTTTCCACTTCGCTCATGACCTTGGATGAAAGCTATGACAAGCTCAAGGTTGAACACATGAGGCTCAACTGCAAGTTCAAGGTTCTTGAGGAAAAACATCAATCCCTCCTCGAAAAGTGTAACACTTCTTCTCTAGTTCATCTATTTCCGATTCTTCATATATTACTTGTGATGGACTAACTCCCTCTCTTGAGAGCATCTCTCTTGATGAAAACTTTTGAAGGAATATCATCAACTCAAGGAGGAGAGAGCTTCGGTGATGGACGGTTTCGAGAGGCTCACAAGGGGAAGGACCATTCATAGGGAGATACTTGGTCGGAACCTTGTGAACAACCCCGGCACAAGGGACTCGGCTCCTACCCCGCCGCCATCAACCATCGCGGCAAGGACGAGGACATTCCACCTTGGGTAGTCCCCCTCATGGCGGACGACTACTATTGTGAGAAGTGTTGCCGAGACGGCCACACTAGCAAGAATTGTCCCAAGGTGAGAAGTTCCAAGGTTTTGCCTAACGCTAACTTGTTCCATGGAAATACACACTACAAGCTCTTTAGGGACAAGAAGGCAAGGTGAAGGCAAAGGCTCTTGGATCCCCGACAAGAGAAGGATGATGAGGAAGATTTGGGTGCCCAAATGCATAGTTGACCTTGAGAGGCCAACCAGTGCGAGTGGGCTCCCAAGAACAAGACCTAGAAGGTGATGGTGGTGGACCGTGCGCCGCAACGTCAACTCATGAACGTCCACCACAAGCTTCGAGTACGTCATCGACAATCTACTCTTCAAGGAGGTAACTTGTATCATAGTAGTTTCTTTTCTTGCATTGCTTGCATGGTAGCTAGGTGCTCCTTTGTGAACTATTGTTTGCATTCATGCATATGTTAATAACTAAAAAGAAAGAACATAAAAATTAGTTCAAGGTCTAACTTTTCTCAAGATAGCTATGAGCATGGGGGATGCTTGAGTTGGTGGACCGATGGACTCAAGGCAAGGTTTGGCTCATAGTGAGTAAGCTTGAGAGAGGTTCAAACTTGACCTTGAGTAGGTTTCCTTTATGCGTTGTCTTAACTTTGCTTGCATATCACATGGCATGTTTACTTTCCCTTGCATTTGTATGATATGCTTGTCTCATGCATTGCATATAGGAATCACAAAGGAGTTGTCACACTATGAGGAAGTGCTTCATTCGTAATATGATCTCACATCTCATGGAAGTGTGACTAAAGAAAAGAATTGTGCTTCATGCCCATTGAGTCTTGCTAATGATCCTCAAGGTTAAATCTACTTGCACGGATCATAGGCAAATG
This sequence comes from Eragrostis nindensis, assembly GCA_012490785.1. Taxonomy (NCBI): domain Eukaryota; kingdom Viridiplantae; phylum Streptophyta; class Magnoliopsida; order Poales; family Poaceae; genus Eragrostis; species Eragrostis nindensis. The sequence continues at coordinate 2,683 of JAAXCT010003937.1, forward strand.
GCTCATACATACCCCTCTTTTGGTTTATCGCATTTGGTTCTTATTGGTTGCATCTTATTGCCAATTGAAAAAATACTATAAGCCTATGCGCAACCTATATTGGTTTATTTCAAAGGAGTGTTTGAGAGTTCCCCTTCTAGTCCATGTTGGTGCTTATTTGGTTTTTGAGTGAGAAACTTGGACTTAGAAGGAATTCCTTGAAAATCAGCATTTCTGGACCTGACCGTACAATACGGTCAAGGGGACCGTACAATACGGTGTGCTTTTGCACCAGATCCTTCGAAACCTGAGGCAGAAAGGAGACCGGACAATACGGTCCTGCAGACCGTACACATGCGGTCTCTATAGCTTAACTGTCAGGGTTCCAAAGGAGACCGTACAATACGATCCCTATGACCGTACCATACGGTCTAGTTAATTTCATCGTGAGATAACATTCAATCCTATCCGTTGATTCCGATTTGGATCAATCGTGGGCCGTCGATTCGAATTAACCTATCCCAACGGCCGCCGACGGTTACTGTGCATCCCTTCGCCGTTACGCCGCCGCCGCTCTCCGCCTCCCCGCCTCCGCCTCTCCGTTCCCGCCCCGCGCGGCGCCGCCGTACCGCCTCGCCGCCGCCTTCTCGCTCACCGCCGCGCGACGAGCTCCCCCCACCAGAGCGCAGCGCGCGCCCCTACTCTCCCCACGACCCTCCTCGTCACCGCGAACCCTAGCACCCGCGCCACCGCCGACCTCGCCGCCGCTCCACCTCGCCTGCGCGCACCGCCTGCCGGAGCTGGAGACGAGGACGAGTGACCTCGCCGAGCTCTGTGCCGAGGAGCACCTCCATTCCACGCGCGTGATTTCGAGCTGGTGCTTTTCCATCTCGCGCGCGAGACTGCTCCCCCGGCGAATCACCGGACAAGAACACAACCACCACCACCTCGACGATCGTCGTCAATTTGATTGCTCCGGTGAGCTCCTAATGTCACAAATTGCACAGTAGCCGCGTATCCGATACCTATCTAGGGTTGAGCCCTTCAATTCCTTCATCGTTTGAAATCCCTAGAAAAATCGAACCTTTGTTTGCATTTGTCGTAAATTTCAATCCACTTCAATGCAATTTAGGTCATTTGCCTGCCATGTGTCATAGTGTTCGAGTGTCGCACTTCATTTATCTATGACATTTTGTTTATTGTCGCTTTGTGTCGATTTCCGCTCCATACGACATACACCTAGCTCGACACTAGCATTTCCCTCGATTAGTGGTACATTGTGTCTATTGCCATATGATCTATGTACACTAGTCGATCTCCACCTATAGTCGACAATGCCGTAGTTCCCCATTGCATATTTGCCGGCATTGTGTCCTTTACCTCTGCGCTAGGACTTCATAGATTCATGCGCTTACCTACGATTCTTGCTTGTAGATTATAGTAGGTTATTCTATACTCATATACCCTGTCTTATTCCTATCGTGCAGTGGCAGTGGTCAGCGGACATTGGGCATTTGACAGCAGAGCAGAGCAGTGGACGGATTGAGGGCCAAGCCCTTAGTCCCTATCTTTGGCAGTCAGCCGTCAGTGGACGGGTTGGTGGGCCAAGCTCACTCGCCCTATCTTGTCTGCAGCCTAGTCAGCAGTTATGGCAGGAGGTTCTGGCAGAGGCAGGCAGGGGCAGAGGAGATCGTGACAGGGGCAAGGCCAAGCTTGTTGAGCAGCCCAAAGAAGAAGCAAAGACTGGTGATCCTGAGTGGGATCGTGCTCTCATGGCAGCAGAGGTTGACCTACCAGCTAGCAGGGATACTGGCCTCAGGATCAGGGACAACACCTGCTGGAGGACAGGGGGAGACTCCGAGGAGGTCTTCCAGGGCTAGAGTTACAGTGCAGCGGACTCCGTCCACCCCGCGAGGTTGGTACGTCGAGGACCGCGCAGGAGCAGCCAGAGTCAGAGGCAGAGGAGAGTTCTCACTCCGGTGACGGACCCCCTGAGGTCACCGAGGGAGACAGCACAGGATGGCCGTGAAGTTCTGTGCTCTTGACAGGACTGCTACTCTCAGGGACGTGCTTGCTGAGGACGCACTCAGGCTGCCAGGCCCCGTCCTCAAGAAGTTCAGGAGAGTTGCTGAGGAGACTTGGTACCTGCCAGGAGAGACCCCACAGGCAGGAGGTCGTTTCTGGACACTCTTCAGCAGAGGATAGCAGCTGGTTTGGGAGTAGACTGCGGACAGATGGACCTGATAGGCTCTTTTGTCACTCACCAGCACTGCAGCATACAGGCTGCCAGCAGAGGTGCGGGACGGATTTCACACAGCACCTGTCTTATATCCCGGCCTCCAGGAGATCATCACCACACAGCGATGCGATGGGATACAGATATCGTGATGGCCTTCTATGCCTCGTTGTGGATAAGCGCCAGACCGCTCAGCTATATGGTTCATGCTCAGAGGAACAGCCCCACAGAGTTACGAGGGAGGACCTTGTTAGGCGCCCTTGAGACCATCCAGCACTAGACCAGAGTGTTCCCACTTGCTCACCCAGGGATGGAGCCTCCCCGCAGACCTCTTGGGGGACACACTACCTTCAACGAGGATATGGTATTGCTTTCCTCCCAGCAAACCCGAGAACTTCAGGCCGAGCTCACACCAGACTTACACATGAGGGCAGAGTTCTCAGGAGTATCTGAGCAGGACGATAGTTCCCAGGAGTGGATACAGAGATCAGTTCTCCATTCTTACTCAGTGGGTTGTGATGTTTGATGCTGAGGCACAGAGTTTTGATTTGTTGATCTGATACTGTGCCAGATGAGGATGTTATTGCTGAGAGCATAGCTGCCAGACACTTAGCCTTTGCACCTCTGATCTGCTACATTCTGAGGAGGCTACAGTTGTTGTCCTCAGGAGGACTATGACGAGCTGCCCAGGTGACTACACGTACACACCCCTACCTCCGACTCCGACAGACGGGTTTTGCCCGGGAGTCAGCTTCACAGGGGAGTTCTTCACAGGGGCCAGGTGACAACTGCTACCGAGACAGAGCTCATATACAGACTGGTAGCCATATGGAGTCCATTCCTGAGGACGTGACTCCGGACTCTAGAGCAGGACCTCAGCGTCTGCTACAGCTCCAGCTCAGACAGATCTACTACATGCAGAGCTAGCAGCCCTTCGCAGAGAGATCCAGAGTCAGCGAGAGGATAGGGAGAGGATCGACAGATGCTAGACAGTGTTTTTACACACTCAGAGGGAGATGGCTTCTGGCTTGTCGTCGCTTTTCACTGGTTTTTGAGGCGATTGCTCAGACTCTTCGTCTTTTCGGACAGGCATTGCCAGGACTCCCGTCGTTCCCACCTATCACTTTCCCGGTGTGCTGCCACCAGATACAGTTCGCTTTCAGCAGCTTCAGCAGCAGCAGTTTGCTCAGACACAGGGAGGACAGTCTTCCAGTCAGGGACAGTACTTCAGCACCTTACTCACGCTCCCCATCTCCTGCTGGTGCACCTACGGTGGGGCCGTCGACGTCCCTTTTGCTGGTTTGACAGGAGAGGCAGGACCTTCTCAGCAGTACTTTTTCTTCACCAGGCCTCTCCATGACTCCGTCAGCCTACTAGCTACTACAGCTCCGAGCTGCTCACCCTCACCGCTTCACTGACGAGTCCTTTCTTCGTGTCACCACTGCCAGCTCGTTCACTCGACTTCGACACAGTAGCACACAGACAGCCTCAGTGCAGACAGACTCACTCTTACAGCTTCACAGGCAGAGGTCGTGACTACTACAGCTGAGACAGCAGCAGTGGAGCAGACAGAGTCTCCCAGGACACCTACTCCGCCTCGAGTTGTTGAGCCCTCAGCAGATCTCATCTCACTGACTTTGGCTACACTCGTGAGGAGTTACGTGAGGCTCTTGCTACAGGCACTTCTCCCAGAGCAGCAGACAGCACCCTCCAGGACTCCTTCACCACCTCCAGAGTTGAGTAACTGGCACTTCTTCTGACAGCAGCAGCCGCAGCAGGGCACCTCTTCAGTGACTACCACCCACTGCACCTCCTCCAGCCTCCACGGTAGGAGACAGCTGTTTTTCTCTTTCCTTCCTTTTTTCTCTTTTTGGTCATTGGTGCCAAAGGGGAGAGAGATAGAGAATCTTGTATAGGTCTAGGGGGAGTAGTGGAGTGATCTTTGCTCAGGGGGAGTGTGAGACAAGCTTTTGTCTAGGGGGAGATCTTTTGTTACTCATTGTATATTCTTTTGGTTCTTCGTGGTTCTGTTGAGCTTGATTTGCTTTGCTTGTGTTTGGCTCATCAAAATGCACTTGGTTTCATTTACATACACTTGCTCTTATCTATATATCTGCATATTGCTCTGTTGTTGATATATTGCCTCTGATATATTGCTCTGAGTTGTGTATGTTTACCTGGATGCACTTATTTATATCTATCTTGCCAGGTTTCCTCCTCTTTCTGTGATGATATGTGCACATCACTTGCTTTTGGGCAGGAATATCTTATAATCTTATCATCACAAGTTGTGGTCATAGCCATGTATTTATTCCATATATATCGCCCATGTGCTTTAACTCTATTTTTTCAGGTGATACCTTTTGAGCTATGACTACTTTTGTTCTCCGTTTTTACTTGTTCTTCATTTCATATCCTATCTTATCAATCACTCTCTTGCGCTTTACCTCTCTATCTTATGATATGTTTTGTCACCAATCACCAAAAAGGGGGAGATTGTAGCTTCATGACCATTGGAGTTTGGAAACCGAAAGGTATGAATGTTTTGGTGATTGGGTGGCCATATGATGTGACTAACATTTCCTTGTAAAGGATATCAAATGGTCATGTCAATGAAGCGTCGTCTCACATATTCTATCTATCGACGACTTGGTGATTGGTTGCCTCGACAATTCGGATCGGAGAGCTTGATGGAGTCGCGGAGAGATGTGGATCAAGGCTAAGGACATGCTAGATCCAAGCGAGTGTTGCTTGGTTATGTTAGCTTGTCCATAGGAAAAACCGGACTATCAAGAGGGATCGAATTGGTTCTCTTAGAGCACACTAGGTTAGAGATCAAATGATGCATTGTGAGTCTCTGAGAGCTAGGGTGGCTGAAGAGAAGAAGAGGAACCAGGATGAAGAAGTTGGAAGCAAGGATCAAGAGTGGATCAAGGTTTCAGCTTATCCCGAAGAAGACCGACGTACGGTCCTAGGGACCGTACCAATACGGTCTTCATTGAAGATCCAGACAGAGAAGTGAAGTCTCGGAATGCTCAGAAAATGAAGACCGTACAATAGACCGACAGTACGGTCTAGGGACCGTATGGTACGGTCATCAGAGTATTTCCAGACGAGAAGTTGAAGTTTCTGGAAGTGGAAGAAATGAAGACCGGACAATCGACCGGATGGTACGGTCCTAGAGACCGGACAGTACGGTCTCATTGAAGATGAAGAGAAATGGAGATGCGCCTGGAAATAGAGACCGGACATAACGGTCTGGAAGAGACCGGACAGTACGGTCCTTTGTACGGTCTCTAGTTTCGCAGGCACTTTTGGGCAACGGCTAGTTTTGGGTTGGTAGCCTATAAATAGTTGGTTGCCCGCCCCTTGAGGGGTCTCTTGGCCATTGTTGGAGTGCAGGAAACTCAGAGGAAGCCAAGAGCAAGAGAGAGAAGCACTTGTGAAGGATTTGGAGTGATCCTAGTGCTTGAGAGAGTAGCAATTTGCATCCACTTGATCTCTAGGCTAGTGTGAGCTTGAGAGAGTCACTCTTCGGTTTGTTACTCTTGGTCTATGGCGAGGCCTAGACCGGTTAGGCGTTGGTGTTGAGCTGTCCAAGGAGATTGTGGAAGCTAACACAAGTTTGTACACGGTCTTGGAGCTCCCGTGCGAAAGAAGCATCACTAGTGGAGCGCCCTTTTGGCACGCATCAAGTGCGGAGCCTTACCTCCGGAAGAGTACCCGGGATCGAGCCCGGCGGGACGTGCCCGCGACTTCACTCGGAGGTGAAGTGTGCTCTAGGAGGGATCGCCATCGACGGAGGGACGGGGTCGAGACTCCGGCGGGAGTGACCCAACGTGGAGTAGGGGAAGGCGCCACCCTTCCGAGACCACGGGAAAAAATCATGAGCATTCCTATCCTTATCTCCTTTACATACTAGCATTTACGCTTCCGCATTTACTATTATGTGCTAGTAGAATTGCATGATAGGTTGTCTCTTTACTACTTGGTAGAATTGCTTGTTAGGCTTTACTACTTGGTAGAATTGCTTGCTAGGGTGTTGCTTGTTGCATTGAATAGATTGTGTGCGCGCATCGCTTGCTTTTGCTATCACCATATCTAGTCTTGCTAGCTTCACGCCTAAAGTACGTTTGGGAGAAATTCTTGACACACCGATTCACCCCCCCCTCTCGGTGCCCTTGATCCTTTCACCGACCAATTGAAGCTTTCTGGGTGAGCACTACGTCGATGTGTAGTCTTTTTAGCAACTCTAGATCATGCTGACTCTCTTCCCATCTTTTTCTCTCAAAGCCGTTGGACGAAAGGACGAGAGCACCGCTGTTGCCACTGCTCTGCCGCCGTCGACTGCCAGCCTGCCGTCTCCGGCCATCGCAGCCTCTTCTACTTGTTTGGTGAGCTTCTACATGCCTTGCGATTGCTTAAGGATAGCACGAATTCGTGAATTCTTCTGTCCTTCGCCACGCTCGCGTTGCCACCCTACCCGTGCCACCTAGGTCGCCGCCGCGCCACCGCTACAGCCGTCTTCTCCGGCGATGAGACGACTACCGGAACGTAGCTATCAAGCTCGCGCACCGCGTAGACATGCTCTCCACCGGAGTCCGCCGCGGCATCACCGCCGCGATCTTGTTCCTTTTCCCCCGGCGACTGTAGCAATGGTTAAAGTCAGTTAAACGTTAAGCGGCTACGTGGCGTTCCCGATTGGTCCAAAACTGATTAAGGTTTTTACTACTCCAATAAATCTCAGAAAAATATGGAAAAATGCTAGAACAATTTCTAGAATCATTTAGTTCTGTTTTGCATCAAAATTTAGTATCATCACTTAAGAGAATTCTAAAATAAAATGAAATAACTTTATGTATATTTCATATAAAATTTTATTTAAGCAAATTGGATTAGGACGTATAATTACTAGAATATTCCTTTGAGACAAATGGCACCCTTTTTCACTATATCTCAGTATGAACTTTTAGGAAAAAATCTCTAAAATAAAATGGTCTAGATTTATATACAATTCTTATGAATAATGTTTACCCATTAAGGAAATGGCTAGATAATTATATAATAAATTATATACAATCCTATAACTAAAATATGTAGCTCTTGCTCTAATCACCACCATATAAGTCCATAAGTCAGTTCGCATAAATATTACTTCTAATCCTAAATTAATTAACTTAGGTAAATGAATCTGTTATTTATTATATTGCATACAAGTTGATTTAAGCCCTAGATCTCCCTAGTTAAGATGAATTAAAATATAATCCATACATCATGTTATCGAATTTGCTAAGTGCATATTTCCTTTATTTTATTAGAAAACCTTTAACATAGGAAACATTATGTAAATATTTGTAGAAAGGCATACATATAGTTTCTTATGGAAATCATATAGACTTCTTTTAGAAATAAATGATAAATAAAGTATATAGCACTTTAAGCTATGTTTTGCTTATATAATTTAATTAGTTTAATGAAACTTTTATTAAAGGATGGCACTTTATGCATGGAATATGTTTGCATAAACACATAGCTTTATGAATATATATTTTAAATTATGCAAAGTACATGTAGAACATGACTTTGGACTATTTCATATTGAAATAAATTTAATTAGGTAAATCATGTTTATGCATAGATACTCATAGATATTTAAGGGAATAAATCTAACCTCTAGGATGTTTTCATATGCGTAGATGATATTTACATCAATAGTTTTACTTGAATTTTGCATTTAAGCCATGATAGGATTATGACTACGTAGATCTTATCTATTTACATGTTACCTTAAGCAACCACATGTTGATTAGTCGCAATAACTTAGAATTTTATATATAGATATGCACGCAATCACCATCAAAAAATGTATGTATCTTACCATTTTCATCATAGAGAATTACTAAGAAAGGTTTATGTATAACCCACACACTTTACTCTTTTTAGAGAAAATAGTTAATAAATAACTTGTCTAGGTAATATGGCCTTCACAAGGCCAGAAGAATATTTTGTAAGATAATAACCCCCATAACGTAAATAGAACCGCGTAAAACCCTAACTAACTACCTTATCCTCTCTTTGGTTATCGAAAGTCCGCTTGCGTGTAGTTTTCTCTACGAGCACTCCTAGTTAAATAATTCCTTTCATGAAATGCATTCCATAAACATGCTCTTTGGTTTTTATTCAAAATATGTATTTCTATTGTAGATTTTATTGGATCTTCTTGGATGGCTTTATTTTGGATTCTCGGTATTTATCGATCGCGGATGATGCGCACGTGAGTGAATCGTCGAAGGACTACAAATCGCGGGAAGATCGACACTTGAAGATCGTCGTATGAATTATGTATATAAAGGTGCGAGGCAAGCACACCCCCTTGATCATTTTGATCCTATGTTTGCAAATGCATTTAAGTGCTTAATATGTAGGATTAATTTGTGCATAATTTATATCACTAAAATGCTCATTTGGGAATGGTAGATACTACCTATTGATTTTATTCCCTTTTTGTTGGACTATATCATATTCCCTTGTAACCATAGATTGGGCTATCATGATGGTTACATGCTCTAAGCTTCTTGATATAGTTAATTACTAATTAAGCTTGCTAAAATGAAAGGCTATATTTTGTATAAATGTAAGTACATGTATAATCATTAAATTTACAAATTATGTTGATGGGAAATTATTGTTGATGCTATATGATGATAATTTAGATGTTGACGGGTTTTGATGTGATAATGTTAAATTGGATTAATGATTGTTTGATAATCATGATTTTGGAGACCCGTCGCATCGCATAAGGACCGGTACATTTGAATCTTGATTTAGGGAAATATCGTGCGACCATGGATGCTGGTATGGGACGGCTATGGCTAAGTAATTAGTTGAATGTTGCCTTGCTTCTAGAAGTAGAGAATGTGCGGATAATTCCCGATTTTGATGGGGTTTTATTCGAAGGGGCTCCCATTACTATAACGTGGGGATCAAAGTTTACTGACACAATGAATTGTACCTTTAATTCCTGCCTAACAATCCATGTTTGAAGGAGGGGAAATTGTACCTCTGGGATGTTAGTTGGTAGGTCCGGAGGGTTTTTACAATTTAGGGAAGGCAAGGTTAACAAACGGCTAATGAAAACGTCATGCGTGATACCGATGTGCACACTTCGTGAGTGCACGGTGCCTGCAACACCACAGACGGTCACTCACTGTCCATGGGTACAGCTACAAACTCTGCAGAGTCATAATCCATTCGAATGGCCGTCTTGCCGTCTCAAGCTCCTTAATGATAGGTCTTTGTTTAGAGAATGGTTGGGATTAAAATTGATCATGATAATTATTGACACATGAATTGGTATAGTTGATGATTGTTGTAGGAACTTGACATGGAAGTCAAGTATGTGCACTTTATTTATATGATAATTACTTGTACTTACCTTTATGCAATTTATATTCAAGCAATTTAATTTAGTACTTATTTCATTAATCAAGTCTAGATTATCATATGCTCATTTATGCAAACTTAACCATATTATGCCTTCCTTTATTTGGCCGTGCATATAATTATACTTTTGTTATTATTCACTTGCATTGCTTGCCTCCGATAACTTTGTTTCAGAGATGACGTGAATCTCGGTGAGGAACGACGCCGTTCTTTCTAGGAGTTCAACTTCCAGTCAATTGCCTGTGGGATGAACACGGGGCACACGCTAGAGATTTGAATTCCTTAATGTTACCGCTGTTTTTATTTCTTAAGGTATTTCGTCGGCCGATGAGCCAATATTTTGTAAATTTCATATAAACTTGATAGTTAAATTTTGATATGGCCATTGTTCCACTGTGATTACCGTGTGTACTTGTCGTTGATCCTGGGGCAAGTACGGAAAACACGGAGTTTCGGGTGTTTTATTAACCTGGGACACCGCAGTAGTCACCTTGATGCTCTCCGGCAACGAGGGATAGATTGCGACGTTGCCTTCAATGCCGGGGGACAGCTGATACCTGTCCACCGTTTTGTCTTGGCGGCACGGTCGAAGGTCTTCGCTGGTATGCTGTGTGGGGAAATGATCGAGGCCCGCCAGTATAAGGTGAAGATAGAAGGCGACGCCGCCCAGTTCACCGCTTTGGTGAGGTTCGCATACACAGTCTCGCTGCCCTCCAACGATGAGCTCTGGACATATGATGCCGTCGGTGCCTGGGGAGAGTTACTTCGGCTTTCCGACTACTATGGTATGGATCGGATGAAATCCTTGTGCGCGGCAAGCCTGTGGGACGCTACCACAAAGAAGATGGCGTCTCGAACTCTGGTCTTTGCCATGGATGCTAAATGCCAGGAGCTGCAAAATAAGTGTGAAGAATTCATGGTCCGAGAAAACAACCTCCTTGAAGCAGTTTTGTCGGATCATTTTGTTGTTGCAGCCTTACAGTATCCTACAATTATTCCTAGGCTTAGGAAGATGGCACGCCTTGATGATGTGTAAGTACTTTTGCGTTTGTTCAAAAAAAAAGTACTTTGCATTTCCTTGGTCAACCTTTTCTTGTTCCCGAAAGATCTTGGTCAATGTCTTGAAGTGATATGAGCTGTAGTTTGTATTTGTTCTTGACTCCAATAAAGTGGTGTCCACGTTATCAACTAGAATCACCATCGGCTGAATGAAAACGTTGTGCCAAAAGAGTCATCACAAATCCTTCCATTGTGTCCAATGTTTCGTCCTCTGCGACCAATGAAATCAGCATTTTATCCGGTGTAATGCTTCCTTGGCTCCTTGCAACGGATACTACTACGTATCAGAGATCAAGATCGTCACTTGCCTCGTGCCTGTATTTGTAGGCTCTGTTTGGCCGGGCTCCTATGGCTCCGACTCCCTTCCCCGTGTATCACAGGAGTATGTCATATCGTCTATTGAAACTCCTGATGGGAGCTTCCTCACAGTCACAGCACAACTTATGATAACTTGATCAAACAGTTCCTTTTGCCGCTTGAACACCGACTGTTCCTTGTTTGAAGCAGTTCCATGTCTCAATTCAGAGGATGTTCCGGTGTATTCTATATCAATGCATAGGATGTTCCGGTGCATTCCGTGTCCAATTCAGGGGATGTTCCTGTGTTTGAGATAGCGAGTCTTCACCTCTGTTCGATGTTTCGAGGGCAAATGTCCGGACAAGGTGCCAGCAATCAGAGGATCGAACGGCCAAGGGAGAACCTGTCAAAGGAAGATCCTCTATTCTAAAATTTCTATCACCAGACGTTCCTATACGGTCCCCAGTTTTAGCCCGTGCTACCAAACCATGAACAAGATCGAAGAAAATTGTTAGCAAGGGCATTCCTGTTTCAGTCCGATAAGGTCAATAACGACATCGTTCGATGCAAGTTATTTTAGATCAGACGAAATTGATACATGGATGACATTGTTTCGGAATTTGGTTCAGACGAAGCTAAGGGTAATTATTACAAAACGCAGCACATTCATCTGCTCTTGAGTCTAGCAAGGCAGCAAATACACAACGTGGGATCCTAACAAAACAGTTCATATCCTTTTCTAACCCATCCGGTCATCAATGTTGCTAGAACCCGATGAAGTACGGATACTTAAAACCATGAGTAGTACTCCTGAACAGCTTCTGCAGCTTCATTGTATCCAGGTGCATGGATAGGCACCAGTGAGGTTCTTTACGGCCACCAGAATACAATGCATCAAAAAAACACAGTTTCTTGAATGATTCCATGAAAATCGAAATCAGTAATAAGATGATCACCCTCCTCTTCATTCACGTCTTCTGGTAACAGCTCTCTCAGTTGATCGGCAAGGTTAACAGAATTTCTCAGCACCCACCATTCAACCCCATTGGGACCACTTCTACGCACGAACACTAGAAGGTATGTTTTCCATGAGGCAACAATGCAAGGTTTTCCGCCCTCTACTTCTCCGATACCATAACGAACTGGATTAAGAAAGGTGGGAGCCAAATACAGGGGCCGCAGTTCGGTCAGGAGCCGAATAGTGGAGAATTTCAGTGATGCTTTATCGAGTACCAGTAGATACTTGCGATCGTTGTCACCCCAGTACAGGGATCGGTTGCCTATCGAGCCACGGTCCATAAACCGCGGCCAACCAAACTGGGAGACTTTCATTTCAGTCAAGGAGAAGACCACAGTCCGTTCCCTTCCCCCAGTGTCGGTAGCAAGAACTATGACACGGAAGGAGTTTGGGTTCCCATCCGAGCGGACCAAACGGGGAGGGTACCCTTCAGGCGTCCCAATGTGATCTCTGAACACAGTGTCCTCCTCACAAGCTGTAGCGCCCAGAAAAAAAGAATATAAAACGAAGCTGGCTGGTTTCATTTGGGCCTGCAAAGCCCATGTTGGGCCCAATTCGAGGAGAGGCTTAAGCCCAGCCGATCCCTAGACCTTCTCCCATATCGCTACATCATTCTCTCCCATCGATCCCTCTTCTTTCGAGAAAGAAAGGCGGCGCTGCCCTTCTTGTTCGTTGCTGCAGGGGCGGCATGCAGGGAAGCCGGTTTCCTTTAAGGTCGAAATTCCCTTCACCCTTGAGAAGAAACGACTTGATGTGGTTTTAATCCCTGCCCTTCTTCTCCCGTTGATCCCTTTTTGCTGCTACAAAACAGGTCAGCTCAAGGTTGTAGCAAAATCTGGGAGGGCGTGGGGATCTGACCAATCCTAGGTATTTAATAAACACATCGATTCTTCTCTCTGCCCTTTTGGTTGCTGCTGGATTAGTACAACCGTAGAGGTAGTTCCAGTGATAAGGACTGGCTAGTCGTGGGTGCAATTTTATTTTCTGTCCATTGAATGAGCTATAGCAGATCGAATTTGTTTTGAGGTCTTTGGAGCCCGAATTTGAAAATCTGGCCATAACGAAAGTTGTAGAGATTTTCTTTATCTTTCCAACGCATATTTATGCGTTTTGGTTCGTTGAGTATAGCAGGAGATATGAGCTTCTGAATCTGACTGTCATGTTCTGAAATTTTTCTGAAACGGTACGGTTTCAGTGACGTCTTGCAGTTTTTTGGTGTTGATTTCAGTGACCTTAGAGGCAGAATTTCTGCAGACCGTAAACTAAGTTTTGTAGAACTTTGTGTTATCTTTTTATAGAGTGCTTAAACTCTGATTTTGGTTTGACAGTTTCGGAGATACGGTTTTCCAAATTCATCAGCCTGGCAGTTTGTCGGCGGACACTGTCTGTCATCTTGTGGGCAATATTAAAGATATTAAACGTCCAAAGTAAATTATGTGTTGAATATCAAAGTTGGAGCTTGTTCAGTGGAGATGCTCTCAGGGTATCTGTTTGATATATTGCTGTTGTGGTTTTAAAACTACGAAAAAGAGAAGCAGCACTGCTGCTGTTTTTTTAGGTGATGTGGTGTTGCTTTTGCCGATTGTCGGTTTGGGGACGTAGGAGCGATATGTATATTGTTTTCAAATGATATATGGAGTGTTTATACTGAGTTGTTTGTTCTAAAACAGGTGGTAGTGCTCTGGAACATGCCTAGTGCATTTTCTTCATCGCCGGAGGCAAGTGAATGTAGCGGTGGTTTGCTACCGGTTTGACTTGTTATTTCATCACCTACACTTAAATATCTTGAACCATATATCATATAACTATGAAGTAAATATGGTGGCAGATTCTGAATTCGAAGTTTATTTTGTCTCTTGCTTATGTTCTTATATATACGTTTGAAATATGAAGAAGTGCTTATATTTTCATATGAAGGCAAGGATAACGTGTGGTTTTATGAACTTGTTTTTTTGCATCATTGGCATTCATAACATGAGCAAGTGCATTGAGCCAGGTCGGTGAGAAAGTCATATAACTATTCCGGAGTGCTTTAAAGGCCAGGTCGGTGAGAAAGTTATATAACTATTCCGGAGTGCTCTTATGAAGTATGTCGTAGACCTATGGTTGCGACTGTACCGGTACACATCGTACGTTGCCCGAGGAGGGGTGCGATGTAAAAGTGGACATGCATTGCATTGCAATCATATGCATTAATGCCTGAAGTTTGATGAGGATTATGTTGTGCCTATATGGATGTTGAGAAGTGATGCTTCTCGAAGATGATATAAAATGCGGTAATCTTGAGGATATGAAGACCTTATTTGTGGTTTGCATTGCATGGATATGCATTCCAGAAAATGGATTTGTTTATGTTAATGCGGCGGTGAAGTGGTTCATAAGCACCTTTTTGGAGGTGTTCTAATCTTTACATTATCACATTCTGGTAATATTGAAGTATTGCTCTTGTTATTATTGGAATTATTAAATTGATGCTTAACTCAATTTGTGGTTTAAATAGCTTGTCAAAACAATTTGCTTGCTGAGATGTTTCATCTCACCCTTGCATAAATCTTTCCAGGTACTTGATGAGTGGCATGGCGAGAAGGGGAGTAGCTGCACGTCTTTCACTACACTTTATCTAGAGTTTTTACACTATGCTTAGTAGTGGCTTGTTTGGTTCTGAAGAGTTGAAGTCGTCCTTTGAGTCGTGGAGTGGTGGTTAAACTTAAAGTCTTTATTCATTCTTTCTTGCTAAGGTCGTTTGATGCTAGTGTGATGCCTTCACTGTTATATCTATCTATACATGTTTTGCTTCCGCGTTGCTTATGTTTACAAAGGAGGTGCTGCCGAATTTTCTATGTTTCGGTAGAAGGCTGTTGTGATGGTTTTAGTAGCATTCCGGGGTGATTGTGGATTCCGGGGTGTTACAGTTGGTATCAGAACTTAGGTTACAATTTCTAGGCAAAAAGTTCATTCTAAAATTTTGACTCACTTAAAACTAGACACACTTGCACATGTAGGAAGGGTATGGGTCTGTGTTTTGGCATAGAATTTTTCTGTTATTGTCTTTTTTGCATTTTTCTAATGTGGTGCAATTTATAAAGTACCTTTATGATTTTTTTTCTTGTACACGCATATGCTTGTGTCTTTTCCCAAAAATGCTTCGAGCACTATTGGATAATTTATTGTCATGCAATATACAAGTTGACGGTGAGATGTTTAGAGGTTGCCATATTGTTATGGCGTTAGTGAAAGGGTATTTGAAAGCCAGTACAATAAGAGTAATTAGGCAATGCAGGTGGATTTAATGGAGGGCCCCCACGGTTCCTTATTTGTATTGCTAGGGAGGATGCCCAAATGTTGGGGTTATG
Organism: Eragrostis nindensis; assembly: GCA_012490785.1. Taxonomy (NCBI): domain Eukaryota; kingdom Viridiplantae; phylum Streptophyta; class Magnoliopsida; order Poales; family Poaceae; genus Eragrostis; species Eragrostis nindensis. Next base: position 18,068 of record JAAXCT010003937.1, read on the forward strand.
ACCCAACCATCCATATTCAAAGCAAATGGTTGAGTGACGGATGGCTTGGCCACCATACCGCACACCCTTTGGACATATCGGATGTGTTGATCGTTGTTTGCCTAGTCTCTATAGTTCGAGTGGCGTTTTTTTCAGCCTATCCTCAGTATGGTGTAGGATCCTTTCCCTTAAACGAGGATAGGATTCACGTGTCGCTTTGAGAGATGATGTTGTCAGGATGTTGAGGGCTACTTTGGAGTTGTTTTGCAGCTGTTGTTGAAACCGAGGGTCAGCATTTTCACATAGCTCTTGAATTTCTTTTTCTCTGGTTTGAAATAATTTCCTTCTAGTCGTTGATGCATTGTCGTTATTCCTTTGAAGTGTTTTAACGGCTATGGGACTACTTTATTGATGCAAATGGGTTTACGTTAGCATGGAGAATTATTTACACGGTTTGCAAGTCAGGGTTAACCCTCTATGTAGAAGTAGTTCTGCATGTCAATGCAATACTTGTGGAGTGTTGCCACTTATAAGGTTGTAGAAGCGATAAGTTCCTGTAACAATTCAGATATGTGGTGCTATAGGCTTGTGCCTTTATGTTGAGATGAAGTTGCAAGCAGTTTTGTGGAAACTCTTTGCATGTTTGTTTTTGCATGTCATCTGTCTTGCTTTGTTTTCTAGCTGGAAGAATGGTACAGCAAAGGTTATACTTAGCCATTATATGGAATTATGATGTTTGCCGCTGAAGAGAATTTAAACGCAGGAAGTTCGCTATGGTTGGTTACTTATATTATTCTTTAGAGCTTTTTGTTTGTCAATGGTTGAGGGAAGCTTTCAACTGCTGTGGTTTTGACGTCGATTTTCTCTGAGCATACCTTGTTCACTTCTATTAGAGCTTGTCGAGGGATTTCCTCATGTTAGGCCGGTGGTATGCCTATCAACTATAACCGAGTATTTCATAAAAACCTTCAGATACCCCCTTATGCATGACGCAATATCTTATATCATGTTTGTTTTAGTATGATCTCTAGTGGAGCAGACTAAGTCAAAGAAGAACTAGGGGGTCTAAGCTAGGGCTTTGTCTGGCCTAGCAAGTCACCTTGGGCTTTCCAGTGTAAATTGTAGAGATGAAGGATGATAGTAAGATATTTATGCATGGACTATCATGGCCTTAGTCATGTTACCATCTAGGATGCATATCCTTTGCCTCGTATTTATGTCCTCTTTGATCAATTGAGGAGGTATTTACGAGATCCAGAGCTTAAGATCGACTTACAGCGGATCCATGTGAAGCAAGACGTGACGGTGGCATGTTATCGGGTGCGTATCTTAGAATCATCAAAGCGTGCTATGAGGAGGAGGACAATCAAGTATGTGAGAGTCCTATGGACTAATCAGTCCGAGCGTGTCACTACTTGGGCTTGAGGAGCAGATGCACAAGAAATATTCCGATCTTTTCAAGACCGGTAGTTTTCTTTTTGTTTTTCCTTTCCGTTGACTTTCGTCTTACAAGCAGCCAAATTCGAGGACGAATTCTTTTTAAGGGGGGTAGAATGTAACGCCCAGAAAAAAAAAGAATATAAAACAAAGCTGGCTGGTTTCATTTGGGCCTGCAAAGCCCATGTTGGGCCCAATTCGAGGAGAGGCTTAAGCCCAGCCGATCCCTAGACCTTCTCCCATATCGCTACATCATTCTCTCCCATCGATCCCTCTTCTTTCGAGAAAGAAAGGCGGCGCTGCCCTTCTTGTTCGTTGCTGCAGGGGCGGCATGCAGGGAAGCAGGTTTCCTTTAAGGTCGAAATTCCCTTCACCCTTGAGAAGAAACGACTTGATTTGGTTTTAATCCCTGCCCTTCTTCTCCCGTTGATCCCTTTTTGCTGCTACAAAACAGGTCAGCTCAAGGTTGTAGCAAAATCTGGGAGGGCGTGGGGATCTGACCAATCCTAGGTATTTAATAAACACATCGATTCTTCTCTCTGCCCTTTTGGTTGCTGCTGGATTAGTACAACCGTAGAGGTAGTTCCAGTGATAAGGACTGGCTAGTCGCGGGTGCAATTTTGTTTTCTGTCCATTGAATGAGCTATAGCAGATCGAATTTGTTTTGAGGTCTTTGGAGCCCGAATTTGAAATCTGGCCATAACGAAAGTTGTATGAGATTTTCTTTATCCTTTCCAACGCATATTTATGCGTTTTGGTTCGTTGAGATTTATAGCATGAGAGTATGAGCTTCTGAATCTGACTGTCATGTTCTGAAATTTTCTGAAACGGTACGGTTTGAGTGACGTCTTGCAGTTTTTGGTGTCGATTTCAGTGACCTTAGAGCGAGAATTTCTGCAGACCGTAACTAAGTTTTGTAGAACTTTGTGTTTATCCTTTTATAGAGTTCTTAAACTCTGATTTTGGTTTGATAGTTTCTGAGATAAGGTTTTCCAAATTCATCAGCCTGGCAGTTTGTCGGCAAGACTCTGTCTGTCATTTTTGTGGGCAATATTAAAGATATTAAACGTCCAAAGTAAATTATGTGTTGAATATCAAAGTTGGAGCTTGTTCAGTGTAGATGCTCTCAGAGTATCTGTTTGATATATTGCTGTTGTGGTTTTAAAA
>JAAXCT010003938.1:0-20646 GCA_012490785.1 Eragrostis nindensis
CCTCCTTGCCCGTGCATCATCTGATGTCAATGGCCGGCTGACGCAGCATCGGTAGCCGTTGCAGATTATGAGCTCGACAGCTCCGGGCAGCCGGCGCTGGGCCGACCTGGCGCTGCCGGTTCCACAGAAGAAGAAGATGGAGTACGAACCTGATGACGCGCCAGGACTACCGGGAGCAATGAGGACCCGTGACACACATCTGCTCGCGGAGCCCCCGGGGCATGGCACCCGCACCAACATCTTCACCTCGAAGTATGGCCGCCGGCATGGCTCCCGCACCACCACGCCACGCACCGACAGAGGCCGAGCAGGCGGCACTGGGCTTCTCTCTCCAACAAATAAGACCGCGGCAGCGCCAGGGATCCGGCCGCCGCACGACCCCGAGGAGGCCTGGATCAGGTCTTCGGCTGGCCGAATCTGTGACACCCATATCCCGCCAACGACCCCACCGGCAGGATTGAAGGCCATCGACGGAGCTCGAAGACGTTGACGCGGCCGTGGCCCGTGGGTACGTTGGCAGGCACCTGCGCTGCGGGCCCCATCCGGCGTGCCACGGCAAGCTCGGCCCGACGCTCCGTGCCCCGGCGGGCATGGAACGGCGCAGCGTGCCCCGGCCGGCATGGCGTCCCCCGCCGACATGGCGCAGCGCGGCAGCTCGCAAAGGGCGGCGCGCGACGAGCTCCGGCCTGGCATGGAGCGGCGCGACCCCATCTGCAGGATCGAAGGGCCCCTTCGCTGGAAGGAGCCGCCGTCGAGCTTGCGGCCACGGACGAGGCAGTTGCAGCTCGAGCGTCGCGCCGAAGGAGCCGAACGGAGCGGCCCTCAGCCGTAGACAACGACGGCGATGGCTTCAACCCAGCACTGCTGCCTTCATCCTCCTCACGGTTCTCGCCTCCAGCGCAAAGCCGCCGCACAACGCCACCACCTCACGCAATATCCAAGGCTCGCATCCAAGGCTCGCGTCTGCAGCTTTTGTTGTTCCCCACTCGATGCGGACCGTACATGGTAACGGACGGCTGCAGCTGCACCTCGCTCTGTCAAGAAAGCACACAATCCGCGTCCAAACGATAGAGCCTCCTGATTGGTCAACAGGCTCCCATACAGATTGACGACGTGCTGTGGCATTTGGACTGGAGCTCTGGTGCTCGATCTATGGACTGGGCCGCAAAGGAACGAAACAAATGGAAGTCGAACTACTCCGGGCTCTTCTAGGACTTATGGGGCACCACCATCTAGCATTTAATCGATGCTAAAAAAAAAACTAGTATTTATTGAGCTACCACCCTCCATTTCGTTTTACTTGTCACTGGCTATTACTGTAGCAACTTTGACCGACCGTTTTTTTCTACAAATTTTGATGAATACTTCAAAGTGCGCAATGTTTGTCAAAATATGTTTAGTCATAATTCTATTGATAAGAAAGTTTAAGGCATCGACGACGAATTTGTAGAAAAAGACGGTCGGTCAAAGTTGCTACAGTAACTAGCCAGTGACAAGTAAAACGAACATGGAGGTTGGTATAATCTTCACATCCTGTTTTAGTACATTTAATTAATTTATTTTATCACTTTAAGGTTTAAGGTTCATTTATACAAAATTAACCTACAATTTTCAGTTCAATTTTTATTTCATAAGAGCACTAAATTAACTTTTGTTCTGAATTTTTATCCATTCAATTAACAATTAACCATTATTACAATAGCGGGAATTATTGTGCAATCAAATGAACAAAAAAAAATGGGTCTTTGATTCTGAAAAGCCTCCACATTTTGATGAATTTAGTTAACCATTTAGCAGCATTAAGGCAATGGTAACTCATAAAAGTACCCAGAAAATTAGGCTGATCTCTTCAAATTATTTGATGTATCTCGGGTGAGACATATTTATTCTGAGTACAATTCTCCATAAATAGGTGTCACAAAACAATTGTCCATGTCTGCTCCCTTTGTCCCTAAACATAAGAGATTTTAGGTTTGCTCAAGGTCACACTTTCAAACTTTGACCAACAATACACATGACCCTAAGGTGTGTTACTTCTAATTCACAACGGGTTTACAACGAAAGACGCCACTCGGCGCGCAAACTGCGCGCCATCTTTCTAGTCTCTACATATCTAAAAGCCGTGCCATTCTCTGGCCCCTGATTGGCTGGTGATTTTGCACCGTCCATTTAGCAAGCAACGTCCGAGATTTTTTCCCTCTAGAACTTCATGCTTCCGACGCCAACCTATTCGGTTGTTAACTGTTCGTCTCCGGAATCTTCTCCACAGTTCACGCTTCTGCAAGAAAAAAGTCCAACTCTCCATCTCCGATCCCTCCAGCGAAAGAGCTCGTAAGGGAACGCAAGCGAGAAGACGAAAATCAAATCCACTTTAGCGAACTCCACTAGGATCAAAGAAACAAGGGTAATCAAGTTTTCTCCGCTTCTATCTATCACACGTTGCAGCACCCCTCCACGAGAAGCTACTTTCTAGCGCCGCCGCCTGCTAATCCGCCGGTCACTGTCTTCCCCATTCCCCCGCCATCCTCCCCTCAGCCTCCACCTCGCTGGCACCGGAAAATTGCCGCCCGAAGGGAAGACAAGTCGAAGTCGTTCGCAGCCCATGCGGGGCGCAAAAACAGAAAATGGAGACAGCTAGCCGATGTCCTGCGCCGGCGACACCCTCCCCTCCACTCCACCTCACCTGCAGGTCACCGAGTCTAAGCCCACACCAAGAACCTGTGCAGCGCTTAGCAACGCCCGACCAACTCGCTCCTCCGCCTCTTGAGTCCTGGTTGCATGCTAGGTGCTCGAGCAAATTCCCATACGAGTCTCTCAGCAGAAAAGATGGCCGACACCATCAAACAAATTCCCACAGCGAACACAAATCCCCACTTCTTCACACGCCACAGCGTCGGGGATGTCCGGCGTGGTAATGAAGGTCACCTCCTCCTCCCCTTCTAAATCGACTCACCGGGATAATCTCGTGACTGCCCTCCTCCGGCACCTCTCCCAACAACCTGACACAACTCCGCGCCTACCAATGAGGCCCAGCTTCTCAGTGCCAGTGAACGAAGTCCAGCTCTCCTTTGCGCCAACCTCACCCAGTCTCCTTCCCTCCGTACCTCTCTCTGTCTTCCTTTTTCTATTTCTGGACTCGGTGAGTGTTTACAGAGAGCTACTGCCAACCCTTTGCGATACATATATAACCTCACCGGCACTGAACGCATTCCAATACAGCATTTCAGTGTTGCTTAATTCAGCCCAATATGTCAAGACACCAGAGCATCACAAGCACATAATCATGCTCAGCTGGTTTGTTCTTTCCTGTATCATCTTACCATATTGAAAGATGTGGTTCTATTTGTTTCTGCTAAAGCTGCAACTGAAAGAAAGATAATTGCTAAAAATCTTAACAGCTCTTTTTAAGGAAAAGTAGTATTACAACATTAGTTCAGTTTTCTGATAAACAGTATAGACATATCTATAATTTTTCAAGGTACACAAAATCCTTTATAGACATATCTATAATTTTTCAAGGTACACAAAATCCTTTAAAAATCTACCACCTTTAGCATTTAAAATTTATAATACTGAATATACATATTATTTTTATGCATATATCATGTTCTATCGTTATGAAACACATGTATAAAACATTTTAGGTCAATACAATTCAGGCCATATTGTCGTCAGACATTCAATGTTGTTTGATAAATCAAGTTTAAGCATGGCATGCATTACTTTCAGACTCTTAACCAACATATTTTCTCTGCTGCAGATCAGTAACCACATTTGAAGATCAGTGCCAACAGGATTTGACATATAATTAGACTTCTAGAAAGAAGAATATTATCTGCTCTGCTACAAATAAGTCTCCACATTTGGGCTTCAGCGACCTAGATTTAAAAATATAAGGTATCATACTCTAACTAATCTTATTACTGAATAGCTAAACAGCTTGTTCTATTAATTCATATCCTATCCCATAATACTCTCATTTCCCACGTCTTTTAAAACAATGGGCTCCTCCGTTATAATGTGTAGTTTGGGAATAACATTGTTTTCATAGACATTGATATATTTAGTTTTTCTAATACCTTTCATTGTTGCCTGCCACCATGCTTCAGGAACACTCTTTTAGATGGACTGAAGGAGCATCTCAAAACAATTCGGAGAAGGAATGCTGCCTTAGCTCTTTCGTGGAAAATTTGACTGGTAAGTCAAATGAATCAGTACATCTGTTGTCCTGATGTGGAAATAATAGCCATTGTCAGTTCAGTCAATATTTAGTTAGTGATCTTTAACTCGAGTGTTCCTGAATCCTGATAATAGGTATTCCTGTGACTATGAAGGTTGCAACTGACTTGGTGGACAGACAAGGCCCCATCTATAGAGAAGACACTGCAGTTTTTCTTACTCAGTCAAGGGAACAGACAATACCCTCCTTGCCCTTGATTATGCTCTAGCAATGCAGTGTTTTGGGTGGGCATAACAAATCCGTTGGAAGCACAACATTGCTGAATAACTAATGAGCACAGAGCAAGATAAAGGTCAGAAGTGATGCTACATGCCAGGGTTGTTTACGGATCAAAAAATCATTAACTGACGCTAAATCGGACATTACTGAATCCAAACAAGCTGCCTAGACATGCATTATTTATCATGCCTCTATACCTCATATAAAATCAACGGTGTCGTACCTCTAATCAATTGTACATGTACTTCAAAGGTCATGTAAATATATAACTACTAATGTATATATTACACCATCTTTATTTACAACCAATTATTATATTATCTTGGCTTCAAAATGGGTTCATGTCTTGGAAGGGGCCACGGCAAGGCGCGGCGCGCCAACGGTGCGCCATTTTTCTAGTCTCCAACTATACTAATTGCACACTTTTCAATTTAGCTGACATGTTTTATTAAACCTCTCACATTAGTGTAAATGGTCCATATGAGTGGGCTCTTTTTAAATAGGCTTTGATTATTCAATATACACAATCTTATATAGGTATGATCTCAATAAATTATGTTTCCATCCTAATATTTTTTTTTTAATTTCCGGACCATCAACTTGGAGAGAAGGGAGAGGAGGAAGAGAGAAAAGGAGAGAAATTCATTGTTTATCTTTATAGCGAGGTAACAATCATATAGTACACGTTTGCAATTTAATATACTCCCCCGTCATTGTTTATCTTTATAGCAGCGGCCGGATTCGTGCGTAGACGGCAGAGGTCGTGAACGCAGTCGAGGCCTCCGTGGTCAAGAAGCGTTCATCTGCGCCATCGGCAAGCGCGACACCAACCAGCGCAGAGCCGAGTAGGAGCAGCTCGTTGGCGGTAGCCGAGGAGAGCCTTGGCGCGAAGGAGAGTGCAGAGCCGCTAGTGAGGACGACGTCTCGGACACAAACCTCCGGGCTGGTGCAATGGGAGTAGAGCGCGGCGAGGGTCTCCGACAGCACCCCGGCGGTGCTCCATCGGTCATGCCAGAAGGAGGTCGTGGCGCCGTCACGAAGCGTCACGGCGGTCATGGACCGGTAGGCAGGCAGGAGCTTGAGCATGTCTTTCAGCACGGGGTCAGATATTACCTAAATAAATTATGTTTCCATCCTAATATTTTTTTTTAATTTCCGGACCATCAACTTGGAGAGAGAGGGGGGAGTAGGAAGAGAGAAAAGGAGAGAAATTCATTGTTTATCTTTATGGCAAGGTAACAATCATATAGTACACATTTGCAATTAATGTACTCCACTGAAGAATTTGAGTTATAGACATCATTTGGTGTATAAATGACCAACTTTTATGCACGTCATAGCCTTTCACGTTCTCTACTTATTGTAGTCATCAGATCAGAAGTTTTATCACTGCTTGGGGCGAATTCTTTTATCGGTGTAGTTCAACTATCTCACTTGATATTTTATTTTGCAATGGTTAATTCAACCCTTTGTAAAATGTGTATCTAATACTTTGTTTTCAAATATTCCTCAAAACAAAAGTTACCTAGTAGCACTTGCCACTTTTCAAATATTTCTCAAAGTTACCCTCCCGGTCATTCATGATCGGACTCACGCAAGTGCCACCCAATCATACGCCATTTCTAGTGACAGAAGTAGCGGATGTGCTACCCAAGCCAGAGCGTGGCTTGTTGCCTATCACTGCCCTATCTGTAGTAGTGAAACAATCTCTAGTTTGGCTATAGCCTGTAGTTTAGCAAGCATAAATTTCATAAGAGACGCAAGACGGGACCGATTGAAATTGTGCATAGTCTCTACATGGTCGTCTAATCTAATTTAAGACATAGTAATTCCCATACATTTAAGCAAACCAACTTTGAAACATGTAGAGGCACCCAGCTAATGACATAAGTGGACTACAAAGTGTAGATGCTTGATCATTTGGAGCCTCCTCAACCTGAGACCTCTTTTCGGTCAAGTTCTAACACCAAAAGTCCGTTTCCAAAATGACCATGAAAATTTAATATGCTAAACTGAACTAGAAATACAGACAATGTCAGGTATAACCATATCGACATTTGAGTGCTCTCTCTGAAGTTTTGAGCCTGAGAGCAACCTGTAGCTTATCTTTGGCTATAGCTTGGAGTTAGCAAGCATAAAAACCCTAATCACAAAAAAAAGCTAGCATAAAAACCCAAAATACAGACAAAATCTGGGACCAATGGAAATTGTCATGTGCATCATCGATGGCCATCTGATCTAATTTAAGACACTAATTCCCATACAGTGAAGCAAAATAACTTTGAAACATGTGAATGCACCTAGATAACGACATAAGCGGACTACAAAGTGTTCAGTCACTCAACAGAATCAGTCTTAAGTTACTGATGAACTTGTACATAAGTAACATGAAGTTAACATGCAGTGCATCTAACAAAAATTAATCACAGACGAACTAATGTATATTGGTCCCATCTCATTGACGAGTGATAACAACGTGCCACAGCTTGGTTTCGACGGCGGTGAAGGTGCAAACATCACCAACCTTGATCTCATTCTGTCTGCAGAACGTCTTCCAGCCCGATGAACGCATGTGGGCACAATTCTTGTAAGGAACAACACGCGCTTGCCAAGACATGGTACTGCTTGTTGAAGTCTTGAGGGTGATCATGCAAGGTTCCTGGAGTCCAATCGCCTCGCAGAAGGTCAGTGGCAAAGACTGCAAGAATAGCAATCACATTTGTAAATCAACTGGTTTCTCCAAGCGGTTGCCAACGATCCATGTATCAATGTATCATAATTCATGAACAATGATTGTTCGATATGAATTTTCTGTTCATGTGGGGTTTGGTACCGTGTGCAGCACACATATGAATTGTGCTAAAAGCTGATATAGATAAAAGAAATTAACAGAAAAAAATCAAGAGCCGATATGTGTCCTAATACTTACTACAGTATATCGATTCATTCATCATGTGATAGCATGGACATATATATTAATCAGTAACTAAAGCATCAAATGAAAGTGTTGGTGTCTAAGAAGCCTTGTTCGCACAAGACTATATCCTAGCGAAATTTAAGTTCATGTTTCCTCTTGCTAAAACAATAACAAGTGTTTATCAATTTGGGACTCGCTCATATAAAATAAAAATAGAGACATGATTTTGCTTACAAATTGATTTGCCATTGTACTCGCGTTAATCTTCTTCCTTATCCAAGGTGGTGGCCCAGTACCAAAGAAACATTGTACTCGCGTTAATCTTCTTCCTTATCCAAGATGATTCCTTGGTCAAAGCTCCAATGGAGCCTTCTGGTCCCATTTGTTTCTCACAATTAATCTTGTAACTTTTGCTCTTGCACTTCGCACTAGATGCAGAAGTGACATCCTGCTGCTTTTGACTGTATGTTAATGTTTTGATACTTGATAAGGCAAAATAACAGACTCCATATTTAATTCACATAGAAGAATGATTACCTTATCACTATAACGCGTGATAACAACATTCCACAGTGTGGCTTCGACAACATTGAAGGTGCAAATGTCGCCTACCTTGAGACTGTTCTCCTTGCAAAACCTCCTCCAACCCCCAAACAGAATGTAGCTGCTACCGTTTTGTGAGCAGCCCCGTACCTGCCAAGATGCATTTCTGTCTATTGAGGTCTTTAGCGTTATTGTGCGAGATTCATGCAGCCCAATCCCATTACAGAGAGCTGCTGCCAACGCCTGTGACAATTGCAAGCACATTATTTTCAGCAAGCAGTCAACGATTTACTATTAATCACAGTGGATCAATAACGACAAATAGGTCTAAACTTTATTGTTAGAATGATAACAAGACCTTTAAAATGCATGTACACCAAATGCTAATGCTATACAGAGGCTGACATTCTATCAAATCCAGTACTTCATCTCGACATACTAATTTTTCTTCCAGTTATAGCATGCATATATTATCAGGAGTCAGAGCATACTCCCTATGTATGTATATTCTTGACGTTAGGACAATCAAGTTAGTTCAATTTTGAACTAGCTTCTTTGTCCTAATGTCAACAATTTGCATCCGGAGGGAGTATATTATAAGGAAATGAAAGCTTGTGACCGAAGCCTCAGATGCCGTACACTAGCAATTTTCCAATTCATATTATAGTTTATATCTCAACAAAGAAATGGATGTGCTTACAAGAGAATATTTAAGTGAGTTGGTGTTGATTTGCTTCTTTATCCATGACGGTGGCCCAATCCTGTAGACCGATTTCCTAAATGATGCCTTGCCAAAATAAGTCTTGGAGATCTTCGCTTCCATTTGTCCTTCATCACCTAGCCAATTACTCTTGCCCTTACACTTCTCAATGACAAAGGATGGTTTTTCGTGCCTCTTTTCATCAACAGATGCTGATAAGACAAAAGAGACATGTGCTCTAGTATCTGATTCAAAGTCAAATCTATTTCAAACAAATTTAAAAAAAAAAAGAGGCAAGCTTACTAATTTGCTCATTTTGCTGAAATCTGATGTCGTCCTTATGTTTCGATTTTCTCTGGCATCCATTGGGCTCAAACACTTTGACTGTGAACACCATGTTTCCCTCATACCTTAACAGCAGACAATTAGCACCAGTGATGCCATGACACATCAGAAACTGTGACCAACCACCTGCGAAGAACACGTCTGAACCGTTCATCTCGACCTCAATTTTACTAATTTTGCCATGGGGACCCAAGAAAATGGCCACATGACTGTTCAGATCGTCTTTGGGGATGTAACTTTGCAGAAATCTAGCAGGTATTTGCTGCACAAAAACGCAGAAAGAGTAAAATCAGACCCATTCTAATAAAATAAAACAAAGTAAGGTGCAAACAACAGTCCGCCAAACCATCTTTTCCTGAGAATCCGGTGGAAGTAGACCGATGAACTGTGGCTTACGGGGAGAATCATTGCTGCTAGCCGCTGCTTCAGCTGAACAAAATACGAGCAATTAGCATTAACTTGAACTAAAACCATGTTCGAAATTCGCGAGCAACACGGAAATTCATTAAGAAATTACTGGCAGCAGGGAACCAGCAGATGTTAATCATGACAATGTGGCAAATATTTTCGTGCAAGCTTCCTAATGCATAAGATTTTCCAAGATCATAAACTCCCCCTCTTTCAAGAAACAGCTGAACATTGTAAGGACTGCAATATCGCAACATCACACCAAGCATTTCAGAGTAAAAAAGCAGATCACCAACATTACTGGTCTGATCTCTGTAAAAATTCTTTTATAGAAGAGGGAGCGAATTGCAGAAACAACTCGAATCGCATTGAGATGAATAACCTTCAAGATTTGCATGAGGAATCGATCTTTACCTGCCGGTGTTTGAGTTGCGAGCTCCCTGAGGCAACAGCTGTCGTCGAACGCCTTGACGGTGAGCACGCCGCCGCCATGGTGCCGCAGGACCAGGAGCCAGCCCGCGCCGACGCCGCACGCGGCCGTGAACTCCGGCCACCCGCGCCCCAGGAACGCGCCGTCGCCATCCCGCCCCACCTCGACGCGCCGGACCTTGCCCTTGCCGAACGGGACGACGACGTGGGCCTCCGCCGCGCCAATGTCCTCGGCGAGCTCGTCGGGGATGCGCTGCAAGTGAAATATATGCAGAGACATCAGCTCTGCTCCACGAATTATGGTTGCGGTTGCGGCGGCGTCCGAGCACGCGGCGCGACCGTGAAAGAATCGCACTCACCAGAGCTTTGTGGGAGAAGGGTAGTAGCACCCGCATGTGCTTTCCGGCGGCGGCGCTAGGGTTGCTGGGGCCGGGCGAGGCCATGGCCGCGGACATGCGCGGGCGAAGGCGGCGAAGTGAATGCGACAGTGAGGGAGTCGCACCGGATCGGGGCGGGGGACAAGTGTGAAATGGAGCAAGGTCAATGTTGTTGTCTTCAACCATTTCTCTAACGATAAATTTATTACACACTTTCAATTGAGCTGACATTGTTTTGTTATATTTTTACCACTTAAAGCAACAACAATGTATTCCAAATAGTTCATATGAAGAAAGTTGCCAAAAAAAAAAGGTTTCGTATGAATGGGACATATATTAATAAGCTTTTGCTATCTCAAATTCTCAATAGACCCCTTTAGCAGAGCTTATGGAAAGACTTTAGTTTACAGCCCCATAAATCATGGAGCGCAGACAAGCAAAATAGTTTATCGCTTTAAGCTGCATAAGTTGCATTAAACCATTTATGAATTTGTATGAGCAAAAGTAGTAGCTTATCCGGTTTATGGTTTTTCCAAACACATGATAAGTTGAAGCTAAAGCTGTTTTTTCCATGAACTAAAGCCGTGCCAAAAAAAAAGCCATAAATGTGTGCCTAATACTTTGTTTTCACGTTTTCCTCAAACAAAAGTTACCTAGCTAGTAACACTTGCACCCTCTCGTTGCTTCCCTCACCCTCCGCAGTCACTCATGATCGAAGTCATGCAAAAATGTCACCCAATCATACAATGTATAGGAAACGGAGCAAGTTGGGAGGAGGGAGAACAAGGTCGTCTAACGGATAAGTGGAATGGTGGTGCGTTGGAAAAGAAAAGGTATAAAGGAGGAAGAAGCATATAGGTTCTTCACACCACACATCTAGACCAGAACCTTAGTTTTCGATGAAGGATGCCCATTAGCACGGTCATTAGGGGTGTGTGTGGTTCTAGAACCAGGTGGGATTCTCATAAATATTGTTGCTACACTCCTACTCATTTGTTACCTTCTTGTTTCGACATTAGGGAAGCAAATTTAGTGCCAATTTATGGCTACTCTAAAGTCAACAGAATAAAAAGGCAAAATTTGCTAGTGGACATCCTTCAATGGCAGTATTTGCTTCTGGACACCGCTCAAATGCGTCTTTGCCACAAGACACTTCTAATTTGTGTTAATTTGCTGATGAACATCCAAGTCAATAAAATATTTATTTTCTAACACTAAATTACTCTTGCCCTTTGAGCAACTATTGTGTCATGTGAGCTATTTTGTAACACATTATTTCGTTATGATTTTTTTATGTCATGGTGAATAAGAGTTTAATTAATTATGTATGACAAATATGATAATCACGAGAAAAGGTAAGTGTAATCCATAAGAAAAAAAATTGATGATATGATTTGCGGATTAATGTGTTCTGACTCAACAATGTAACATGAGTATTAGTGTCAGTTTAACCTTTATGTCTCTCCTCTATATAAGAAAATGAGTATTTTAATGACTTGGATGTCCGCTATAGCAAATTACCACAACTGAGTAGCGTCTTCTAGCAAATACACATTTGAGTGGTGTCCAGTAGCAAATACCGCACTTGAAGGATGTCCACTAGCAAATTTTGCCAAATAAAAATGAAGAGAATAATTCATTATATTTATAATGTGTTAGAATCCGTACCAATCAACTTTATAACTTTGACCAATTAATATGTTAAAAACTATTAAGACTTATACTACGTAAAATAGTATAGTTAACTATTTTCCTATTATTATTTTTCGACAAAAAATTATTTTGTTTCATATTTATTTATATAAACTACTGAAAATAGTGATCAAAACATGCCTTTGTAGCCAGTGCAAAGCCACTTCAAATGAAAACTAATTGCTAAATTTTACTCCCCTTCAGTTAATTATTACATTTCAAAGTTAAAAGGGAGCAACCAAGGATTATTTGTTTTGTAATCACAAATTTATTATTTGTTTCCACAAAAAAAAAACCCCACTAACCCTATCTCCTACCACAAACTCCCTCCTACAACAAATGACGACCATGGTGTTTTCAAGCACGGCGTGCACATAAAAGGAAAACCACCAGTACATTTTTTTTTAGATAATGGAAACTATTCAAGTTTCCGGCCTCTGCACAGCACGTAGCCTGGTATTTGTTTTGTTTTTGACAATTATTACAAATATGGTGTCAATCGACATATTGACAAGAAGAGCTTAAACGAAATCAAATCAAACTAAGGAGGACCGAGTCTATTATTAAATCTCCACCTGTGAGAGGCATAAAGCTCCAATACAGCGACCTCCAATGCTGCGCTCACCCTACAAACGTGGTCACGGATCTCCTCAGGCTGCAGCAGCGCCCAGTACCGCAGCCAATAAGCTCTCCTGAAAAGTGCCTGCATATACGATGTATATTTAACATTATCAAAACAAATTTCATTTCTACATCGCCATATCGCCCAGCACATGGCAGCCACACCGACTAGGATAATTTTACGCTTGTCTGAGTTAATATGAGCAAGCCAATCTCCCGCAATATGACTTAAAGATTTAGGTGGGCTAAGCCATGTAGCTGTTTGAACTACCATCCAGATGGTTTTAGCATGATGACAGTCAAAGAACAAGTGTTGGATTGTCTCATTAAGATTACAGAAACAACACTTTTGGCTCCCCAACCAGTTACGCTTAGCTAGGTTGTCTTTAGTTAAAATGACACCCTTCACCAGATACCAAAGGAAAATTTTAATCTTTAAGGGTAGCTTGAACTTCTAGATTAGCTTATGATGGAATCCCTGGGGACCGGATTGATCTTTCCTTTTGCTATCGGAGATCGTGCATAGAAGCCCGTCACCTGGCCGCGTCTATGGCACTAGCGTGCATGGGGCAAGCGCATGGAGAGGTGCCTGCTCCACTCTGCCCCATTGTTTGGGGCCCACGCGCTAGCTTCAGGAGGCTTCATATGCACTTAAGCACACACTAGTTGGTTCATAAGTTTGACAAAAGTTGCATACATAAGTTTTTTTAGAAGTTGTTCCATAAGTTCGAGAATCCATGCATATAAGTTTAAAAAGAATTTAAAGAAATCATTTTCACAAGTTTGATAATTTTTTTTCAATTAATCATAAGTGTATGCATAAGTTGATTTTATGAGTTTATATAGAACTTTATAGAGAAAAAAGACACGAAAAGAGAAAGGCCAGCCACTCATGGATCACATAGGCACAGGCATGCGTGAGGGCCCCTTGCATGAGAGAGAGAGAGAGAGAGAGAACACCCACATTCCGTGTGTGTGCGTGTTGGGGGGGGGGGGCCAAACAAGTGCACTGGTCTGTCGGAACATATGCGCGACCGGAGCGCAGCAACATAATGTCTTTTTAAAACGTTTCTGTATACCTCTAGCATTTTCTTCGGTAATGTTGACAATACAAGAGTCGAATGCATTGATTGTATAAGTTTTTATCGATCAACAACTCAACATTTTCTATTCAATTTTTCTTTGATAGATTGTCGACAAAAGCTGTTCCCAAGCAAATGCATTCAATTCAGTATTAGTGGCAGAGCTAGAGCTTGTTGAAAGTGGGGTGCAGCACCATAATTTGGTCCAGTTGGTCTTGATTTTTTTGGCTTTGTGGGCGCATATCTATAAGCTGACGGGGTGCATATGTGGTAAATTTTTTGCTTTTGCAATGGTTAATTCAACATTTTAAAACATAACTCTTCGGTTGTAAAAGTGAGCATGGCGCTTTGATATCAAGGTTCCTTTGCTCTCAAAAGAGGTTTGAGTTCTAGACCTTCCTCTTCCTAGTATTACTGGATTTGCATGACACTAGTATGTAGTAAGTTACTATGAAAGTCGGCTAAACAATTTACCAAGAATCCAAGATAGTGGTGCGGCTAATTTGTTTAAAGGGCAAATACAAAACTAAAAAAATAGAAGTATCAGAAATTTTTGATTGAAATTTTGAACAAGCCATTGCAGCTAGAGGAAGATTGGGATGAACATCATCATTCATTTTTTCTCCCCAGATGACCTAATAATTTTGTTACTTCCACATGAAAAAGCATCAACCACATGAAAAAGCATCAACAGATAGGCATTCAGAAGTGTTCAAGTTAGGCAATTGGCAGTGCAAGTCAAATTACAGTAACATATACAGGGGTTTTTAACACCAGATACACCCACACAGCCACACAGGTTCTTGCTATTGGACACGTGATGTCAACTTGCCACATGACGTTTTCGAATAAGTTGAGTGCAGATGTCAGTATGTCACCCGCCTTGATCCGATTATCCAGTCAGAAACACTTCCAACCCAGCCTAGCTACATGGTGGCTGCTATTCTTGCATGGAACCACATGCGCCTGCCAAGATCTGGTGCTGCTCACTGAGGTCTTGAGCGTCACATTGGAAGGTTTCCTGATTCCAACAACCTCGCAGAACACCGGTGGCAAACACTGCAAGAATTGCATTGATATTTGTAAGCTACTGTCGACGATCTATGTATCAAAGCGGATGAATAATTACTGCATGCTCAGAATGCGGGGTTTGATAACATGTTCTTAAGTGCAAAATAACTATGTCAAAAGTAATATAACAGTTGATACCATGTCAAAATAACTACATCAAAATAATGATTTGGGTTCATATTCATAGCAAACTTTTAGTTCATATTCATGCTAAAAACTGGAAAACGTTGATCCTATTTCTAATTTTCTTATATCAGTAGATAAGTGATTATTCATACAAGAGCACTTTCAGCTGAGAAGGTGTTGATATTATCCTTCTTTATTCAAGCTGGTGGTCTAATATCAAAGACACATTTAGTCTTTGATGCTTTGCTCAAAGAACTTCAGGGGCTTTTTGGTCTCTTTTTACCTTTTATTACTTGGCCTGTGGTTCTTGCTCCTAAACTTCCTACTAGAAATAGAAGGGGTTTCCTATTGTTTCTTTCTGATTATATGTTAATGCTGATACTGAATAAGATAGTGGACAGGTGCTTCAGTATTTAACTCACATATCAGAGCTGATTTATCTTATCCTTGCAGCGTGTGACAATGACATGCCACAGTGTGGTCTCTACAACATGGAAGGTGCAGATATCGCCGAGCTTGAGACTGTTCTCCCGGGAGAATTTTGGCCAACCCGGTCCAAGCCGGCTCTTACTCTTGCATGGGATATAGTGCACCTGCCAAGATTCATTACTGTTCATTGAGGTATTGAGCGTGATTGCGCAGCGTTCTTTCAACCCAATACCATCACAGAAAGCTGGTGCCAAAGCCTGAAATAAATGGGATCATGTTGGTTTCAATTAACTATAATCATAGTGGATGAATACTGAATGCTAGATCTAAAGTTCATTTATTGGATCATGTTTTCGAACTGCAGATATAAAAAATATTCTTCTAAAAATGGAAAAAGATACATGAAAAATATTATACAGATTCTGATACTACACCAAATATCAAACTTTAATATACAATGATTTGTTTGTTGCTGTTACCATGTGCATATACCATCGCTAGTTAGAGCATCAATTTATCAAATTGGCATATTGATATTGGCCTCTATTTCTCTGTAAGGTATTAAAATATTAAAATCTATGTTGACCTAAGTGTCAGATGCCACACTAACTTTTCAGCCCATAGCTATTAAAACATACAATATTATGCTATTACATGGGGGAAGCGATTGTGCTTACAACTTGATCTTTAAGTGCATAGGCATTAATCTGCTTCTTTATCCATGACGGCGGCCCAATCTCATAGACAGATTTCTTCATAAATGATGCCTTGGGCAAAGAAGTCGTAGAGCCTGTTGGTTTGTTTTCTCCTTCACTACTTGGACAGTCGTTCTTGCTCCTACACTTCCAAGCGAAATCATACAGTGGGTCCTGCCGCTCTTCAACACCTGGTAATGCTGATACTCAATGAGACAAAGGGACATGTACTTTAGCATTCAACTCACATTCAAGTCCACTGCTAACAGATTTTTTTAATAAAAAAAATCATAAAGATGCTGCTCACATTGTTGAATCTTGATGTCCTTGTGTTTGGATTTGCTTTGGCATCCATCAGCCCCAAACACTTTGACTGTGAACACCATGTTACCCTCATACCTTAACAACAGAGAATTACCTTTACTGACACCATGAAGTGCTAAAAACTTTGACCAGCCAGCAGCAAAGAACACGCCTGACCGGTTTATCTCAAGCTCAATGGAACAAACTTTGCCAAGGTACCCGGCAACAATGGCCATACATTTGTTCAGGCGCTCTTTAGCAATGTACTGTCCCACAAACTTAGAAGGCATTAGCTGTAAGACAGAAAAAAAAAGAGAGTGAAAGTTAGAGCATTTGATACGTGCACACAAAGTGGAGAAAACAAACTCGTAACAACAGTCCACGAACCATCTTGTCCATCGAACCAGGTGGCAGAGCACTGATAAATTGTGGCCTCCCAGAAGCATCTGTGCTGCTCGTGGTCGCTTGGGCTGAACAATATAGTTACAACATCTCATCTTCTATTTTAGAAAGTAGCAACCAGGAAGAACAAGAATAAGCAACTGAAAAGGAGAAAGAACAAGAACAATCAATTTGAACTCAAGAGATAAATCAATAAGTACTTAATTATACAATCATTTGTTTCCATGTAACATTTTGAGAACTAAACTAGTTGGCTGTTAGTTCTAAGGGGTGACCCCGCTCACCGCAGTTGAAGCAATGTCCTCGATGGCGCCCACTAGCATCCGAGCTTGTGCTGCTTGCGTTGTCGCTGTCCCCGTCATAGCCGCCACTAAGGCTACCGCCTTTCTTGCAGCGACGCCGCACATTACCGCCACGCCTATGCTCCTTGCCGCCGCGCTGACGGCAGCACTCCTCCCACTGCTCCTCCGTGAGCAGCAAGCGCGTGACGCCTCCACCGGCCTCAGCCACCTCGTCATCGGCAGAGCGATCCTCCGCCGGGCGCAGCCTTTCGACGAGCTCCTCCACGGACATGGTGTTCAAGTCCAGGAGCGTCTCGATCGCCACTGCGATCTGGTTAAACTTTTTGGGGAGCACGCGCAGGATCTTCCTCACCACGCGACCCTCCTCCATCTTCTCGCCAAGCTCTCTCAGCTTGGTGACGATGCCTTGAACGCGCAGCACAAAGTCGTCGATGGACTCACCATCGAGGAACGCAACGTTCTCAAACTCCTTCAAGAGCCGCTGCGCATTGGCCTCCTTCACGCGCGAACCTCCTTGCCGCATCGCCTTTACTGCTGCCCACGCCTCTTTCGCCGACTTCTTCACGGCGAGCCCGGCCTTCATCTCTGACGGCAACCCACGCAAGACGGCAGCCAGCGCCAGCCTATCCTGGCGACGGTCGACCTTGTCCGACTCCACTGCATCCCACAGCCCCAGCGCCTCCAAGCTCACCTGCATGACTAAGGACCACTCATGGTAGTTGGTCTTGGTCAGCAGCGGCAGCTCCACGGGGCAGGAATTGGCGACAATACGCTCTGCAGCGGCGCTGGTCTGTCCAGCCTTTGGCGAGGTTGACATTCTCCCGGCTCTGGTACCAAATGTTAGTTCTAAGGGGTGCTGGACACAGGACAACAAGCTAGAGAAGAGAGAGCTAGAGAAGGCTTACACTTAGGCACTCTAAGGCACTTCCTTACATTGCACACTAGGTGCTATTTATAGTACATAAGGGGGCTGGCTGGTACTTCTCCTAGACTCTAGAACCTTGTAGCTACAGTAGGTCGGTTTGCTACAGTAGCTATGCTACAGTTCAGAACATACCACTAGTTTACAAGACTCTACTGTATTCTAGAACATTCCTAAACACAAGGATTACTACTAACATTGGCAGCATGGTACAAGAGGTTAACCAAGATCACATAGATTAGTTAATGAGAAATCTATCACAGTAAAAAGAGCTTGGGATGGCTCCAACCAAAAATGTATCTTTAGTAGAACTTTCAATAGGACTTGGGATGGAATAATTCAACTTGCTTCTACTATCATTTTCTCCGAGGAGTAAGATACCTTGATTTGGCAATTTTCCTCAATCAGTGTTTACTCATGTTATTCGTTATATAAGGTGTTCAATTTCAGAGGAGTCATGCCAACACACACTCCTTCTACCTGGCAAATCAAAGAGTCCCCTAGAGTACATTTCTTTATGTGGTTAATGCCCAAAAAAAAAAAAACATTATCTTGACTAGAGACAATGTTAGGAAGATAAAGCCCTTAGATGACAAAAACTGCTTGTTCTGCACATATTTGAATTTGTGAACTTTAGATAGGTATTTCTGAATTAGTGGGTTTTGTTCTTTCAGTATGTAGTAGCTAGAGAAATTTGGATAGGTATTTCTGAATTAGTGGGTTTTGACATAGGGCAGAGCTATGAATCAGTTGATAAATGCTTGGTTAGTAACAGAATGAATTGTTCGGTTAAGTAGTAAAGAGAGTATTGTTTGGTTAACATGCTTAGCTCGGCAACTCTATGGGGAATATGGAAATAAGCAATGAAATGTATTTTCAGAATTCTGTATGGCAGGACTTGGCGAGTATCTGGAGAAGAATTGCCGGGCTGATGACGAAATGAAAGTTGCTCTGTCCTGTTGGCCGTCTGCAAGAGTTTGAGCTGCTCATCACGTCGTTGAGGGAGCAAGCCTCAAGTCCAGAAAGGTTGCTGTGAGTACCAGCCTGTTGGAAAGTAACGAAGATGTGCAGTGCTTTGATTTGAGGCTATGTTCTGGAGCGAACTGAATGTAATAGGCTAGCTGGTGGTCATAACTCTGTTTGTCTTGGTGAGAGGGTGGCTTGCCGAACCTGGTGAACTAAAGTGGGCTGTAAGCAATTTTGCTGTCCGCTGCAATGCAATGAGATAGGGACAATCTGTCCTGATACTATATATGAAAAAAATACTCTTAATTTGGCACAAGTTCTCTTCTTGCAAGCTAGCTGCAAAGAACATTCTTTTACCATTTTGGGAATCGGCGTATCATTCAAGGCCTAATATTACAATTACCTTTCAGAGCAGATCACCAGCACATTTTCCAGGACCGACAATAGGAAACGATCTTAGTGCAAGGAGAGAGCTTTCACACAACAAACTTGAGAAAGATGTTTATCCAGCCAAGCCAAATACCCATCACATTCGCAGTCACAGACTCACAGGTGAAAATAAAAGGCAATTCTTTATTTGACCGGAGACAAAAATAAGCTAGGATCTTTACCTGCAGGTGGAGCGGGCGCGCCGAGCTCCGTGAGGCAGCCGCTGTCGTCGAACGCCTTGACGGTAAGCAGGCCGCGGCCGCGGTGCCGGAGCACCAGGCGGCACCCCGCGCCGACGCCGCACGCGTCCGCGAACTCGGGCCACCCGCGCCCGAGGAACGCGCCGTGGCCGTCCCGCCCCACCTCCACGTGCCAGACCTTAGCCCTGCAACCGGAATGGCCGACGATGAGAGCTCGCCGCCGCCGCCAATCTCCTCGGCGAGCTCGTCGGGGATGCGCTGCAGTTGTGAAAGATCAGTTGGGGTTGGGGTTTATTGGGCGACCGAGCGCGCGGCGCGGCGGCGGTGCTCTTACCAGACTCTCGCAGGAGAAAGGCAGCAGCACCCGTAGGTCCTTGGCCTTGGCGGCGCCATGGTCGCTGGACGGCGCCATGGGCGAGGACGCGCGTGGACGAAGGTGGGGAAAGCGAGGAAGCGACAGAGCGGATGGAGCAGAGGTTATTTAGTTGACTGTTGATAGTTCTCGTGCATTTGTGCCAAGCCAGTTCCAAATTCGTGTCGATTTATTTACAAGCCAAAGTGAAATTCTGGTAAAAAAAATGATGTTCTGGTTGACGCCTTGGCGTAATAATTTATTTGAGATGTCATTGTCCTAGTCAAGTTGCGATTGCTGGTACAAAATTTTAGTTTTATAAACGAAACTCCAACGAAAATGTTTTTAGTCAGTATCCTGATTCGGTTAGAACTGGTTCTGTACCAAATAGCCACAAATTTTCGGCCTGCCAATGCTCGATTGGATAACCCATAAACCAAGCTGTGTCAAACGATGACAAAGCCAATGACGCAAACAATGGCAAAATCAAGGACTTTGGTGGGCAATAATATTTGGTAACGATTCTTTTAGATCCGAAGAAGAAATAAAGGAGTGGATTCAGATTTTATTACTTAGTCCCCATTACTTTGTGACGGCCGAGATAGAAGGGGCAGATAATCTATCTACAGTTACACTATTAGATATCGGCGCATCATCTCCTCCAGTCATCCCTACATGATCGTGGCAATGTCAAACATGCTACAGGTCTAAGGATTTCTTGTGATCATTATACAACACAAACGCAGGAAGCTAAGAAGCAACAGCAGATGACAGTTCCCGGAACTAGAATGAACAGACGTACTGTCTGTTATCGTTGTCCTAGCTTTGTTATTCCGACATGCCACAACACAGTTTCAACTTCACTGATGGTGCAGG
>JAAXCT010003939.1:0-20641 GCA_012490785.1 Eragrostis nindensis
GCTTGTGTCGCGGCGGGAGAGGCTCCCCGCTCGCTTGGACGTTTCGCGAAGGCTTCTCTTCTTCGACGATCGCCTGTACCCCCCGCCTCTTCGCCGTTGCTACTACGCTCCGCTTCCTCAACACTGTCATGCATTACAGCGAGGAGAGCTACTTGCGGCAGCTAGCCGTCGGCCTTCCATGCCTAGCGCTGTGGTTTCCCCCCCCGTTGCTTTCCTTCTTCGGTGCTGCTACTTCGGGAGCTTCCACAGACTTCGGTGGAGAATGTGGATGTCAGGTTCGTGGACATATCTGGTTGCAAATTTGTCATTATTCATGGAGTCTTCTTTGGTGTTCCGCCGGGCATGGCGGCTACCTCTCTTGCTGCTACAGACTACCGCATCCTCTATGGCCATGGTTTGGACTTGACGGCGAGACGTCCTCGGCCTGTTAGCACTTTCATGGTGCTTTTGGATGGCCATCTTCTACCGACGAAGGAGCCCGAGCACCACCAGTTTCCCATACTTCCAGTGCCAGGCTCGGAGTTCGCCGTCGACATGGGGGTGCCTCGAGCATTGCTGCCCGTGGCGCCTGGGACGCCGGATGTGAGAGGAAGCGACCCTCGCCCTCCTCTCACATCTTCATCAACGCGGGCTTCATCGGCAGCCTCCGCTACTCCTTCGAGTTCTACGTCGACCGCACTCGGCGCAACTTGCTTGACGACATGGTGCTTGGCATGGTGATCATCGACGTTGGTCCTCGCTCTTCATCATCTTCATCGACTCCTCACTTCGGACCGGGCTGGCAAGCTTCCCAGCGCGAGGACGCGCTGGATTTCAATGGCGGAGGAGATGTTATGAGCATGGGCCATAGGGCCCAGCCCAGTCCAGCGCAGTAACCCCACGCTAGGCTGCTGCTGCCCTGGCTGCGCCGCCAGGAGGGCGGCAGGGTGGAGCTGCAGCTCCACCTTCCATAAGTGGCTAGAAGGAAAGTCGTAATCAGTTAAGGATTGTTCAGATTGTTTAGGAAAAGGATTTGTTAAAGATAGGAAAGAGTCCATTAAGTTAGGAGAGTTAAGAGTCCAATCAGATTAGGAGTCGGATTAGAGTTTGCTTGCAAGTCAAGTTGTCCACCCTTATATATATGAGGGGATTGTAATCTGAACAATCAAGTAAAGAAAGGGTTTGAGTCCCATAACTCTCTCTCTCTGCTGCCGCCGCCCCCTGCCCTCCTGCGCCCAAGCTGCCGCCGCCCTCTCCTGCCCTAGCCGCCGCCCCCTCCTCCATAGCCGCTAAGGGGCTGCTGCCCCGCCATTGACCATTGACCATAACAACATATAGAATATTTCTTAATGTAGTTACCTCAATCCATTCCAGTCCTTGTGTATT
This sequence comes from Eragrostis nindensis, assembly GCA_012490785.1. Taxonomy (NCBI): domain Eukaryota; kingdom Viridiplantae; phylum Streptophyta; class Magnoliopsida; order Poales; family Poaceae; genus Eragrostis; species Eragrostis nindensis. Next base: position 1,366 of record JAAXCT010003939.1, read on the forward strand.
ATGTTACCTGGTATGGGCAATCACAGAGTTGAATCTGAACATAAACATACACCTACAAGTCTACAGTCACAACTCCCACTCCGCCATTACTGATTTTGTACGACAGGCTTATGTTCAGAATCCACGAAATATCAGAGATGAATCCACAAAATATCAGAGATGAGTCCATGAAATCAGGAATGCATACCAGAGTCGCAGTAGGGAAGAATCCAAAGGGCATTGCAGTACTTAAGCAAATGTGAAGGGCTCAGGCCAAAATTTCATAGTTTCACTGAAGGTACTGAATAATAAAGTTTGATCAGCAATTCAATTAAAGGTAATTCGTCATTCAGATCATCATCTGTTTGACAAATATAAACAGGACCACACCACAAGAATCCAATTCCCAGTTGATCAGACAGGCACAAATATTGCGTCAAGGGTAAAACGCTTATGTTTTCTATTTTAGATTCTACAACCTGATGATTAGCAGGACAAACTGAATGGAAAGAAAAGAGCAACTAGCAAATCGTACCATCTGCATCACCGTCACAGAGGGCCTCCCCTATCTTAGGAGATCGATCTAGAATGAGCGCCATCGGGGGAGGCCGTCCTGCAACGCGCCGTGCGAGCAGGCAACTCGCCTAGCTGCCGCATGGGCTCACCGAGTCGCCGCGAACATGCCGCTCAATGCACCGCGCGAGCAGGCCTCCGCCACGCCGTGCGAGCAGGCTACTCGCCGAGCGGCCGCATCTGAACTATAGCTCCGTCCAGTGCCTACTAAATGAAAATCAAAATCCCTAATTAGACCTTCTGCAGATGGATTCCCCAAACCTAACTCTACGCAGATGCACACACAACTTGATGGAGACAATCAGCAATTAACAGTAGGAAAAGGGAGGGAAAAAACAGCAGTCGCAACGTCCTCCGCAGATTAAGTAGAGAAGATGGATTGAGAATCAGATGCGTTAGAACCTCACCATCGTGGACGCCCTGTATCCGCCCCCCATGGAGAGTGGAGACGACGCTGGCCCGTCGCATGCGTGAGCTCGTGGAGGATCCCGTCGAGTCGAGGGTCCAAGGCGTCGGCGGTTGAGCGAGATTGCGGGGGGCTACTCCACTGCAGGTCCCGCGGCCGTGAATCCAGCCGTCGTGGATCCCGCCACCGACGAACTCGCCTCCATGGTGCGGCGTGGTCGAACAGGAGAGGCACCGGAGGTGGGCGTGGCTGTGTACAGGCGGTGCGCGGTGTCGTGCGGGGGAGCGAGGTGGCGGCGGAGATTGGGTTCCAGAGAAGGATATATGGATGAGGGGGAGGGGGCGGTTGTGTGAGAGGAGAACGGGGGTCGTGCAGAGAGCGGCGGCTGAAGGCGGGGAGGCGGCCATATATTACAGAAAGCAGACCCACCTGTCAGCGACATAAGAAAATGGCCATGTGGGCCTCACCTGTAGTTCATGTTGAGTTCTTGCGCCAGGATCTCCTTTTTATTTTGATTCAGATTTTTAATTTTAAACTTGTAGAGATTTTGAGTATGTAATCCAAATGCGTTGATTCTTTTTTCTGTAATCTTGAACAAATGTTCTCTATCCTCTTGATGCATTTGCATCATGATGGTGTTGTTAAATTTTGCAATGATCGATCACCTCATTCATAGTCACTATTCAACATCCTCTTCATTTTTTATAAATCTCCAAAGGAATTGAATTTTTGAATGAAACTTTGTGTAGATGTACATATTTATATACCTCTACACATAGAAATTTTTTATATATTTTTTTAAAATTTTCTAAACTTGTGTAAGTTCAAATTGGTTCACATTAGACACAAAAGGTCATTACTCATACATAGTTCAATAAAATTTGAACACACTTTGATGACAATAAATTAAAAAAAATTAAAATTGGGGGAGGTTGGTGTTGCCTTAGAACAGCACCACACCAAAATTCACATAAAAAATCGATGAATTTTTGGAGATAAAAAAGGCAAAAAATTCACCAAGACTCTAGATCTAAAGGATAAAAACATGTTAATTCAATAAAAGATACATTTGAACTAGTGCTCTAGTGGTAAGCTACGTGGGATGGTTGGGTTGGGTTTCTGGTTCGATTTGTCTTATCGTTATTTTTGACTCGTTTCCTTTTTTTTTTCTGATCAACAAAACAAAAAAGTTTCGGATGAAAGAACAACAACACAGACCTATAGGATGTACAAGAATATTTTACTGGAGACCGAGTTTCCGCGAGGTCGAGTTGCCGATGCGTCGAAAGCTGCGCCGTGGCTGATCGATGTGGAAACTAGGCACGCGTGCAGTATTTTCACTTTTTTTTTTTTGAGCATGTGCAGTATTTTCACATAGGCCTCATTGATCCATGTAATGCTGGGCCTTTGAGTAATTAGGAAACTAATAAAAAAGGGCCAAGATGATGAGGCACATGCGTGCAAGTACAGAGGGGCTGATCGACCAGGTTGGGTTGGGCAGTCATCCACATCGGTAGGATTATTTTGGGCCACGTCTCTGGGGATTTTAGGCCACACTAGAGCCGCAGTCCACAAAATGATCTATTGCAACTACTAAACAACAACTACTCAATATTGTTGCAATAGTACCGAAGTAGTAGCGACGATTCCGGTTTTTGTTGCTATATCTAAGACTCGTTGCAACGATAAGGTTTGCGTTGCTATATCTAAACGTCCTTTTGCCACAATTTTCTTTTGCGTTGCGATAACATAGACTCTTTTGCAACACACGATAGAACTAATGACAACGTTTAATATTCGTTGCGATATTCCAAATTATTGCAACCATTACAAAAAAAGGTGGCAACAACTGTAACCTAAATACAACACATATTTTTGCGTTGCGATATATCCTACTTATTGCAACCACCGTAATTAAAATCGCAACATTACACAATTCATGGCAACATGTCCTCCTATCGCAACCAGAATCGACCATTGTCGCAATAACTCCTATGTATTGCAACGCAAATCATGCTGTCGCAACAAATTTGGTGGCATTAGACCTAAAACCTTGTAGTGGCTGGTTGTCTGCATGCACGCTTGACGGTAGCTTGGTTATGCATGCACGTGCATGCAGCGCACGAGACTTCCCACCTTCAGTCTTAGAGCAACTCCAGCAGAAGCCCCTAAATCAGAGCCCCTACATGACATCTAGGGGCCGGCCCTTACAATTGAGCCCGTACATTTTGGTTCCAACTCCAGCAACACCTCCTAAATCTGAGCCCCTACATCTTTTTCTCTCCATTTTCACTCATTTGACATCTATTTCTCATATTTGGCAGCACACACATTCAAACTTAAATATTTCTACAAAATACAAATGACACATATTTTAAGCCATGAATTCAAATTCGACAATTCAAATTTAGATGCAAATTCGAATTTTGAAACATAGAAATAGTACCAAATATCATGCAGACACATAAATGGTTCAACCTAACATAATACATGACACATAGATCATGCAAGGGATCAAATGGGACTAAATCCTCCACCAAAGCCACTCAAACTGGGATCCCCGCCATCAAAGTCACCTTCATAGGTACCTGATCCTGCACCATTGAGAGCAGCCGCCCGTGCCCTTGCAGCAGCCGCCTTTGCTGCTGCAGCAGCCGCCTTTTCTGCCCTGCATGACAAAATATATGTCCGTTGATCCTCGGACATCGTGGACACACACAGAACATGATTTTCTGGTCTTCTTCCCACAGCAGTTGGCGTTCCTTAAGCAAAAGCTTGCGCTCCTCAAGCATCAAGGTCTTGTTCCATCTCTCTTCCTTCATCTGTTGCTCCTTCTCCTTCATATGTTGCTCTTTCTCCTTCATCATATGCTCCTTTTCCTTGATGTCAAGCAATGAAAGCACACCACCCTTGTACTGACCCTCCCCTCCATTCTTCATCTGCTCCTTGGCTTGCTTCCTACCAATAGGTCGCTTCTTTGGTGGAGGCATCGAAGAGTCAGGTGTTTGACTCTTTTCGCTGCCACCTCAATCTCTTCTATCTCATGAACATCTGCCTCCTTTTCTGGTGAAGGGTCCATGTGTGACCTCGGTCTCTTGTTAGCATCAAGGTTGATGAACTTCGGTGTATGCCTCACCTTGAGCCAGCATGAACAAATGGACAAGTCTTTTGATTGTGGCTGTTGGCATACATAGCTTGTGCTTCTTTCATCTACGAACAAAGTCAATCGTTATTAGATGACATAAGAGAAATGACATGTTGACAAACTGAACTTGTGCTTCTTTCACTTACATGCTCTTTGTACGGTATGCCACTTGTATGGCGCTGCTCAATCTTCTCAAAGTACGACTGAAACTTCTGACATTCCTTTTGAATGGTACCCCATCCATCTATGCTCAAGTGAGTTGACACTCCTATCGGATGGAAACGTGCGATTGGCATGATAATGATCATGGATGCGACTCCAATAGGTCTTGCTGGGTTGCTCATTTCCAGTGACGGGATCATTTGAAGTGTTCTCCCAAGAGATGCAAAGTTGTATGTCTTCATTGTGCTTGTAGTTGGGCTGACTAGGACGATTGGATGTCCTTCCACCATTGGATGTCCTTCCACCATTCCTTCGATTAACTGCGGGCTGCGTCAACTCCAAAACCTCCATGTCTGTTCCCTCTGTTCCCTCAAACATCATGTCAGTGAAAGCTTGATCGTCCATTGCAGCCTACAAATCAGAATAAACCAAAACTCACATCATTCTGCTATGTGCAATTGCGACAGTCTGCTATATGTGAACAAACTCAAAGTTTCAGACTTTCAGTTTCTGATTCTATTTTTTTTTCAACGAAATCAAAGTTTCAATTGCAACTATTCCTATTTTCTCGCCAGTTCGTAATGCTACTGTAACTCGTTCGTAATTCGTAATTCAGGAATCTCACCTGTGTGTTGGCTGGGACGTCGCCGTTCTGTCCAGCCGGGGGTGATGCCATCGGGGGCGGCGCGTCGTCGAGGTGCGGCGGCGGCGTCGTCCGGGAGTGTCGTCGTGAGGCACGGCGGTGGCGGAGTCCAGGCGCGGCGGAGACGGCGTCCGGGAGGCGGTGTGGCGCGGCGTCGTCGAGGCACAGCCGGCCGAGTCCAGCGGGCGTGGCGTCGTCGAGGCGCGGGTCTCCTCCGCGCGGCCTGGCCGGGAGGGCGGGCGCGGGTCTCCTCCGCGCGCGGCCCTCGGCCCCGCGGCGCAAGGCTCCTCGACGCGCGCCTGGCCCCGGTGCGGGATCCCCGGCGGCGCAGCCCGGCCCCGCGCGGGATGGCGGGCGCGCGCGAGGCGGCAGGCTTGGAGAGGCGGGCCTCGGGCCACGGCGGCGGCGTCGGGAGTGGAGGAGCCGGAGGAGGCGGGCGGGTGGGCGCAGGAGGCCTGGCCGCGGAGGAGACTGGCGGACTGGCAGTGTGGCATTCTCAGGCGCGGCACGTCGTCGTCCACGCGGCGCGTTCGTCGTCCGGGAGGGGAGGCGGCACGTCATCGGTCGGGGGAGCGTGGCGGGCGCGGGGCAAGCCCGTCGAGCGCGGCGGCGCGGGGACACGGGTGAGTGCCGCGGGGGGGGGATTGTAGGCGTCCTGGGGGCGGACCTGGGGGGGCGAGGCGGGGGCGGGACGGTGGCGGGCGTTAGCGGGACGGGGGGCGAGGCGGGTTCGCGGAGGGTCGGCCTTCGTCTGTGGCAGGCGCAGAGAGGAGGCGTGGGGCCGCGCAGGTGGTAGATCCGGTGCCGGACTGCCGATTCCAAGTGAGGGACGTTGGATTTCGTCGCCGGCAGGGGTGGGCGATGGGCGGCGGCGGCTGGCGGGAGAACGAGAGGAGAGCGGGAGCGTCGGGCGGGACGAGGGAGGGAGAGGAAACTGTCGCGCGCGCTTTCGTTGGCGGGTCCCACCAGTGTAGCGACCCCGGAGCGGGTCGCCACATCTGGGGGCTTTGGCGCCGATTGTAGCGACCCAATTAGACTAGGGGCTTGGCTAGGGACCCTGCTGGAGTTTGTTTTTTTGATCAAAGCCCCTAGATCCCATGTAGGGGCTCATCTAGGGCCCTGCTGGAGTTGCTCTTACAAGTTACAAAAGCACTCTTGGTTACTTCTCGGCTTCGGGAGCAGGTCGAGCAATATCATCTTCCGACAAAGGCTCCTCCAAAAATGCCATGACGTTCAGGTACAAATGCTCGTTACCATCCTTCGGAAACGCTCGTCGCTCGATGCAGCGAACACCGGAAGCCGGTTGTGGTCTTATGTAAGGCTTCCTTTTAAAATATTTATTTTCCCCTACGGGTTCTTTGGAGCATAGACCTTCCGGTGATGTCGTTCATTCTTGCTTTGAACCAATGCGGAATAAAACACGTTGCTGGGTTTCTCACCATGGTTGCTTTTCCGAAGCTGTACGTGCTGGTTGTTTGCCTGATTAATTCTGTCGATGGTTACTTTTCTTTACGAAAGGTTCTTGGGCCCTTCGAACTCAGCCCGTGGGCGTCGGCAAAATGCGGACCAGCAACACCGGAGCTGGGCTGAGTGCTGGCAGTCCTTTGTAACTAGCTGGGCCTCCGGATATAGGCCGTCATGAGCCTCTATAAAAAGTCTAAATGAAAACAAGCCTTGGGGAGTTGGTATGGGCCGTCAGAATCTGTAGTACGCCTTTATTCTAGGAACGTGCAGGGAGGCACATGCACCAGCACATACGCGTGAATGCACACGCACTTCAAACATCGATGATTTGCTCCAGCCGAAGGGCGCACAGCTCTAAACAAAATGTATTCCGTATCACCGAAGCCATGTTCCCGGCCGCGGGGCACTTGTCACTTGATTCATATGTAGCCTGCGTCGTTCGCCGTTCGCGGCCGCGGGGCACTTGTCACTTGATTCATATGTAGCCTGCGTCGTTCGCCGTTCGAAGCCTTTAGCCATGCTTTACATCCTTCAAACTTTGTCTTGATTGTCTTTGTGGACGGTTCACGTAGTACCTTCGGACTTACGCTTGACCTACTCCCAAAACATGTGTGCAACACTGTGCATGCATTAAGTCTGCATGGCCGGCATGGCACACACACACACACGTAAATACCCAGGCACTGGGCACATCATACTAGTTTCTCAGTTCCTCCCGACAGGCCCCACAGATCTACTGTTTCAAAGATGCTACTCCCTCCTTCCCAATTAGTTGTCGCTCTGCCACAGCAGGGTGGAGAGGAAGCTTTTGTTAAAATTACTAAAATGCCCTTATTAAGTGACTGCACACATGGGACAGACAAATATATTTGTTTATTATGTGGCAACGCCAGGCCATAGCATGTGGCGGCACAAGCAAAATCAAAAGTGGTGCCACACATTTGGCAAGAATAGACAAACGCTCAACACACACGTATCACCAAAACTAACCACAGCCGCCAAACAAATTCAAATTCCCACCGGCCTTGAAGCAGCCTAACGCCAATAAACACCATCAAACACCAGCCCATTCCAACACTTGCTTCCTTTCAACACCCAGGCAGCCACCAAAAACACACACACCCCCCACACATGGCCATAGATTTGAATGAGCCACTATTGGAGGGAGACCAAGATGGCCTACGTGGGCATGAGCTTCTGGCCATAGATCTGAATGAAGCGGTTGTGGATGAGCAAGATGGAGTTCCTCCTGTGCATGAGCTGCATGAGTATGATGAAGTGAACCTGCATCAGGGGGGGGGGGGGGGGGAACCATGAGTTGTACCCTTTTGATCTAAACATTACACTCGGAGATGATGATGAAGAAGGAGGTCTGCAGCCAGGTATGTATTTCAATGAAATGCTCCTAGTTTTCTTCCTCCCTTCTCTAGCTGCCTAATATATCATGAAATGCCCTTGCAACTAGTTGTGTTCATCTCATAAGGAGACTTTGCTTTATCATCAAACACATGACATTCAGAACAAAATTTGTTAAGATTACTTTGTTTTATTTCCTTCCTTAGGCTACTGCACTAGTTGGAAATATGGGAAATCAAAAAGAGAGTCCACAATAGTGTGGATGGAGGCTCCTTCTGTGGACTGCAAAGCGGCATTGAATTAAACAGCAACTAAATTATTTCATGCATTGCAAAAGTAACAGCAATGGAGTGAAAATCAACAAAATTAAATGAGGATGCATCGCTGATAATTGTCAGGCACTATGGATTACCTTCCTGGAAAGCATCCAGAAGTCCTAATCGAGTCTTCTAGCTTTAGAAATAATTCTTCCAGTATGTTTGCCTGTTCATAGGATTTTAGAATTGACACATAACACCTCTGAATATACCATGATCGTTGAAATGAGAATTTGGTTATGTTGAGTTGTATAAGTAGTGTTACCTTGCCAGGATGCTCGTACAGTGCGCTTAGATCAGAGAACAATGAAGGCACACCCTGGAAAAAGAAATATCATGTTACAACCAATTTTAACAAAGATAAACACTATGCAGCCGAGTAAATCTGAAATAGGACATGGCTGTTAAAACTGAAAACCAACCAAACTCAGGCAAGCAAATGTTCTGCCAAGGGTGATTGCATCACGAACAGAAACCCAAAGCAACAAAGTCATATCAAGACCAGCCCTTTAAGTCAAGGATGTTTCCTTTGAAAGAAAAAATGGAAACAAGAATCTCACTTGTAGTTGTCAGGATTCATAAAAAGCAAGGATCTGTATATTCTCATTTATTTTATTTACTGATTCAACTATGCACTCATGACTTTGTTCAGATGAGGAGAATGCAATGGAGGAGGATGTACGTACTGAGATGAATGTCATGGAAGAGTACCTGGCTGACTATGGTGTGTACGCTGATGCTATGGACGTTGCTTTCGACCAAGAGGAGCTGTCAGACTCGGATGACGAAGAAGCAGTTCCTGAAAATGCAAATGGACGAAGAACACACAAAGAGATGTCAAACAGAGAAAAGAAAGACATGTATGAAGCATTGCTTGCGATAAGTAATAATGGAATATTGCATCCCGACAGCACAAGGATAGTTTCCAACCAGTTCAATGTCAGTCAGCGTACAGTCCAACGCCTTTGGGAAAGAGCCCAACAGTGTATTAGGCACGGTTTACCAGTTGATGTATCATCAAAGAAGCCCAAACACTGTGGCAGAAAAAAGATGCAAATTGATCTATCAGGAAGTGCTAGAATTCCCTTGAGCGAGAGGACTAGTCTAGAGAAACTAGCTAAAAAACTAGGGGTGTCAAAAAGCTCGCTGCATAGATGGTTCAAAAGTGGCCTTATAAGAAGGCATTCAAACTCGCTTAAACCATGCCTGAACGAAGCAAATAAGAAAGAAAGGTTGAGATGGTGTATTTCTATGCTTGATCAGAGTACTTTGCCACATGATCCTAAGTTCATTGAAATGGATAACATTATCCACATAGACGAGAAGTGGTTCGGCGCCACAAAGAAGAGAAAGAAGTTTTATTTGCTAGCAGATGAGGAGGACCCGCATAGAACTGTACGAAATATACATTCAATTGGCAAAGTCATGGTGCTGGCAGCAGTTGCAAAACCTATGAAAGATGCAAGAGGTAATCAAATTTTTGATGGGAAGATCGCGTGTGGCCTTTCGTGAGAAGGTACCACTATCCCTATCCATATGATACATATCTTTCAGCATTCTCGATATTATTCCTTATCTTTTTCATAAACCTTTTATTTAATTCCTATTAGTCATGTCAAATTGACCCTGCTGTGCGTCCTAGGGCCAAAAAGGCGCAGTCGTAATAGAGAGGAGGACACTTGTGACCAAGTCTATCAACGTTGATAGAAATATAATGCGATCATATTTGATTTCTAAAGTGCTACCAGCTATCAGAGCAAAATGGCCAAGAGAACATGCACACAGGACTATATGGATTCAGCAGGATAATGCAAGAACACATGTGCCTGTGGACGATCTGGACTTTGCTCGTGCTGCAGCAGAAACCGGACTTGATATCCGCCTCATTAATCAGCCGGCAAACTCACCGAACTTGAATTGCCTTGATTTAGGCTTCTTTGCTTCACTCCAATCGCTGACAAGCGATACGGATTCTAGGAATATGGATGAGCTAATCAGTAATGTTATCGAGAAATTTAATAATTATGATCCAACACTTCTAAACAGAGTGTATCTGACCCTACAAGGATGCATGATTGAGGTCATGAAATCTGGTGGAGGAAACAAATATCCCATCCCTCACATGAACAAGGAAAGGCTGGAGGAACTAGGCATTCTACCAGATAGGCTCAGTTGTGATCGTGAGTTATATGAGACTGCAGTTCAGTCTTTGGCCACATAATTCAGGGCTAAATCAGTGCAAGCTTTTGTACGTAGTTGACCGGACAGAGGAAGCTTTTGCAAATAGCTACAAATCAATGCATGCTTTTGTAAGTAGCTACACTAGTGCAGGCTTTTGTAAGTAGCTAAATCAGTACAACCTTTTGTAAGTAGGTACATCAGTGCAAGCTTTTGTAAGTAGCTATATGAGAGGAATCTTTTGTAAGAAGATAATTAAGTACTTATGTAATGCAACTGGGATGCTATATTAGTCACTATAAATATGTTCAAATTCCACACTTCATTATCAGTTGTACTTGTAAAAGTAAATCACATAGTACATGGGCATCAGATGAGCACGAATTAGTAAATCACATAGTACTGATTTCCCTTGCACAAGCTGGTAGGCATCTAGACTCGAAGTTCAATTCAAATATCAATGTGCTACGTGCTGCTACTGTAATGTAATTTATCATATGAAAAATCAATACAATGCACTCCGATGTTTCCCAAATCTTCACAAGCATCAGTGTTTGATGACATTATAAGTAAATATTCTGTTTGAATCAATGTTACAAAGCAACAGCTTGAAACATCTTAGGTTTCACTAGAAATGTATCCATAGAGATATCCTATGTTATTGTCCAGTGAGCAAATTTGCTTCTAGGGTCCAAATAAAATGACCTACCTGTTACTGTCCCAGGTGGATACTTGGTGCTGATTTTCTTTGCTTCATATTTCTTTTCATCCTCAACAATGCCCATAAACCCTTCATCCATGGTAGCATCAGTCACAGGAGCTTTACTGTCAACAAACTGAAGCAAATTTGCTAAAACCTACAAAAAGGAACCATCTAATCATTTCTGGCCTGAAAAAGCCTTCAATCACTTCTACAGAAGTCATCATTCAGTCATCCAAACAAGGACTACAACAAAACTACAACATCGTATATCAGAAAAGGAAATAAAGAAAAAAAGGTTAATGCCTGAATGTTTGCTTGGCCGTCCGTAAGTTTGAATGGAGGAACATCACCAGTTAATGCTCCAGATACAGAGACCAGATCATTTTCTTTCAGGTGAGAAGCAGCTACTTGTGCCAAGTCATCTTGGAAAATTACAGGAATCCTGCGGGCAAGAAAACAGGATCATCAGAATGAGCAATGAATGCAACAGGAAAATGAATAAAGAAAACTATCCATGCATAGAAGCATCTAGGAAACGAGACAACTAGTCAAATGACAGCAGCAGACGTGGGGGGAAAATTTAGAGGGATGAGCACGAATTAGCCAAAAGTGACCACCAGTAATCAGCAAAATGCGAGCATCAAAGTTCTGAACAAACAACAAATGTTGGTTTCAGGTTTCAGCTTGATAACGATATGTAATAGATCAGTGAAGTAACATGTACGTCAGAATCTGAGACATAGCACCCTATTGCCAAGCCATGATTGGAAGTCATGTCATTGACACTAATGGATTGTTGTAGGATTTCAACTTGTCCAAATATTGACTGATTTCCCTTGCACAAGCTGGTAGGCATCTGGACTCGAAATTCAATTCAAATATCAATGTGCTACGTGCTGCTACTGTAATGTAATTTATCATATGAAAAATCAATACAATGCACTCCGATGTTTCCCAAATCTTCACAAGCATCTATAATCGCATTTAAGCTTGAAGCACTGAGTATAACATGGAAGAAATACAGAAAGGTGCGGCCTTCTTGAAACAACCAGGTGCGGCGGCGTCGCCCCAGGCCGTGAAATCAACTCCCGTCCCCATCCAGGCAAAACAACCAGCAATACAGCCATACAGGCAAAACAACCAGTCTTCACTACTAGACATCAGTCGGTAATCACTATACATGAGCACTACGCAACCTAAGGAGCACGAGCATCACTTAGAAAAATTGTTTTGCTTTGTTCAGTTCACATTTGCTAATTGAACTAAATTATTCCAACAGAGGATTTTCATCTTGAATAAAAGAGTCCTATAGTCAACTTGAGTTCACCTGAAATGCATGTCGAGGATGAGCGGAAGATGTTGGGATGCCAGAGCGCGAGCTCCCGAAACGCAGTGGCCGCGGCCTTCGGGTCGTCGTCCTCCTCGAGCCGGCCATGCCTCCCTCCACGATGCGCACGATGACATGCAGGTCCCGAGGGAGCACGGCGAGGTACACCGCGTCGCTGCGGGCGCCACTCTCCGCTCTCCGCGAGCTGCGTCTCACGCCCGATCCCGGATGTGGCCGCGACCAGGTCGGCCAGCGTGAGGTTCATCAAATCGGACAGGGGACCGAGAGGGATGTTGAAAGGGCCGGGCTCGGATGGTCTCCGTGCGGATCGCCGCGCCGTCCGCCGAGGTCGCTACCTCCGTCGGGCCTGGGAAGCACCCCATCACCGCCATCGCGCGACACGCCGCATCAGCCGCTTCAGGCACCTCGCGACTCGAGTCGCCCGCCGCACCAGATTCAACTCCGGCCGAACGTGTCGCAACGGCCGTCGGGCAGCGAGCGGCTACTGCTGTTAGCCATGGAGATCGACGGAATCTGCCAGGGGAGAGAGGGGGGCTCCAAGATCCGGTTTGCCTGTGTGTGGAGGAGAGGACGAGGTGAATTTGTTTTTTTTTTTGGCCTTTTCCCAGGATAAGATAAGATGGGGACGGCTGCCTCCTGGTTTCTCTGCCGGAACGACAACCTTTCGGCGAAAATTTTTTTTTGCCAGAGCGACAACTAATTGGGGAAGAATGGAGTACTATTTTACTGTAGCCCTGTAGCACCTGTTCAGGGCCGTCCGATGCTTCAGCGCTCCGTCGGATCGCAGCCACGCAAGATCGACTCGAAGCGTCCAGCGACCTCCTCCCTCATCCCGTCATCCGCTCGACCGACCGCACGCCCCTGCCGCATCTCAGGCCACGGCCTCCTCCCCAGCGCCGCCGGCCGCGCATGCACCGGCGGTTTGCCTCCTTGTGCCACACAGGTCAGACGTCAATTCCTCTCATCCCAAGTCCCCGTACCCAGCTCCAGTGTCACCGAGGCGTCGCCCCCACCATTCTCCATCGCCGCCGCCCTCTCTTCCCCTCACATTCCCCACTGGATCCCCCGTCTCCTCGCTTGAAGCGACGGTACACTACGGCAGCTTCCTCGGCTCGGCGTCAGCTGCAAGAACAGCGACACCCCACCCCTCCTTCCCGCACCCACCGTAGGCTACCATTCCTGCGTCCCGCTGCCCATCTTTTCCTGCGAACCGTCGAGCACAGCAAGCTTCTTAATCTGAATCGGGTCGATGGATTCGCTGCTCCCCAGTTTGTGCAATCTCCTCCGTTGCTCCTTTTTGCTCTCGCAGATCCGAAATTGTTTTGTTGTAATCTGATGCCTCGGAGACCCTGCCCGTGCTGTGTGGTGAGCAATGAGGGCAATCTGGAAGCACAACAGAAGATGCCAGAGACAAGGTTGGCCAGCAGCGGGACATTGGGAGCGGGTGAGGTCTGCCCATCTCCTCTTTCTGTTTATATTATACATAAATAACAATAAGATGTTTGATGCTACCGTAACTTTTCAGTACGATATTCTACCTTTAGTTGTGACTTCACAATGTGAATCTTGAGAAATGATAGTACCTGAGGGAACCGTGCCTGAGCATAGTAGATGATCACAATTGATTTCAATTTGGTGAACTAAATATATATATACTTGCAAAAGTGCCCGTGCGTTGCCACGGGCTGTTCGGATTAATAGAATTGTTAATGTTACTCATACTACTATGTTACATTTGTTTCAAATTTTATGATGGAAGGAGTCTCTTGCCTCGATGATATGAATCATAGATCGGGTTTTGATTAACGAAGTGGGCGTAGATACGAATCACCAACCAGAATCAGGACTTTGATTAATTAACAAGAAGTGGGCATTTGAAATAACATTAATATATACATGCGAAGCATTATTGTAACACCTACAAATGCTAGAAAATGGCAATCATATAATTTAACATGTATCACTCCTTGCCCCATTACCGTCATACAGTCATCTAACATGAGTTCATCTAAATGAATGATCCATGATACAAAGGCACAATCTGATTCCGTATGCATAGATTTCATAACACAATATGCAGGTAGATGACACGAGTTTCAGAGAAGAAAACTATTTCTGTTGTATCTAATGAACCATTCGTGTGCACTATAAATTCGAGTTCAAGAATTTGAGGGTCAAATAACAAGGAATATATTTGTTTATATCATAATGAGTGTTCATGTTACCACCAAGATCTCTTGAAGAAGAAAGCTCATTGATGTAATCTGAGAGAGCAGGCAATGGATCAGAGGATTTCACCAAATCAAATAGGGAAAGTACCAAGTAAACTTCAAATGCCAGCTAAATGTTTTAGAAAGAAAGATTCTATCCTATAGACCCATATTTTACATGGAATAATCATTGCATCCACCAGGATCAAGAAATTTACTTTAAAAAAGTTAATAATCCATATGTGTACTAATTTTCTGATTTCTTATCTACACGATGCAAGAAATAAATTTCTAAAATCACCATGTAAAGTGTTTATATCCACACATGGAAAAAAACATACACAGCTCATGCAATCGCTAGCATACATGGTGACGACCTTTAAGGCTTTAACAGTTCTTTCAGATTGCGGACTCCATGTCTAGCATACATGGTGACCACCATTCACAATTTTTCAGTGAGCAACATACATGTATCCTAGGCAAATTTAACAGTTCTGACTCAACGAAATTTGTTGATTCTCTTGATGATTAAACAGTCACAGAGAACATCTAAGTGAAGGACAGTTAACATTCCTTGTATCCTAGGCAATGAAAAACAGATCTCACCACCAGCCTTCCTCATTATATTTCCGAAACTCATACAGATTTGCTCGCAATAGTCAGTGACAATACAAAAGGTGTTCCTGTCAATATTTAGAATTTGGCGATGTCAATTTGATTTCAGCCGTAGGGCCCTGTGTTTCATCTATGACAATGCTGATCTATTCTACATTGAATGAATGTGATCAAACCTGAAATCAGGTGCCCTCCGACACACGGGAATCGTAGGCAGCAGCGATCTCCTGCAGCACAAGTGCAAACACTGCAAATTAGTCTCTGAAACCATAATTGCGCTGCACAATTGTATTGATCACTGGAAAGTCTGAAACACTTGCCTTGATGTCTCCGTCTTTACGCACAACGCAGCGTGACGTGACCGCGCTTCTGCCGCCCAGAACCCATCTGACCTCGCATAGGTACTCGCCGTCTCCATGCGCCTTGAACACGCTCCACAGCTGCTTCGGCAGCGTCACCAATCCGTCCACGTCTCTCGACGGCTTGCTTGGTACAGAAAGACAAAAAAAAATTGAGATTCCTAAGGCAATTTGAGGAACTAAATATTATACTGGGAGTAGATGTAACAGATAGAGAGCATAACAGAGGAAACTGAATTGAGTAAAGATATGGGAAACAATCAAGATACACTTAGGTAGTACTTTATAGGCTTTCAAACGATCTATAGGAGAAAGGACAGAGCATCTTTCTTATAAGATTTTTGCACTTTCAAATATCTTAGGCCAGGGGTCAGAGTAAAAATCAATATGTCCCTTCAGGACAGCGACAAATATACCTCGCCGTGTCTCTGAAAAAAAAATGGTTATGTTAACAATAGCAACTCAGAAAGACAGTAAACCTGAATTTACCACCTGAGAGCAGACCAGTCACCTGCCCAAAAATTCATTGCACTCTGTATTGAGCGAACAATGCAGTGCTTCATCATCCTATTAGCTGAACCCTTAAGGTTCATCAACCCTGATGATTCCTGGGCTAAATGGAAGTGGAACTGGACCAAAGGGGGAAAAAAAAAAGAACCGTCCAGTGGACTGATGTCAAACCTCAAGCCAGATGGCTCAGAAATCAGGCTAACCGGCCATTAAAAAAAAGGGGGTGGACAAAAATAACTGCATAGAAAAAATGATTCTCATCCCACTCCTCACCTATTCAAGCGTAAAGCATCATCTGCGGTCAGATGGAAACATTTCTGAAAGGAAAAGGGAAAGGGGATGGATCATCGCCAAACCTTCAATTCTGGGGTGGAAGAACCAATTTGTACACATGGTTGTTGCTGCCTGCTGGTCCCGGTGGCTGGGAGCATAAGCGCCATCGGTGAACAGGGAGCAATCCTCGGGGCTGAGCTGGGTCCGACCTACGACGGCAAGGGGGCTGGATGACGATGGGATGGGGTGGAGCGCGTTCGAGTGCGGGCGCGCTTGGCATCTCGGCAAGCTCGGGCCTGCAGCATCCGGGCCTCGCTTCGCCAGGACAGGCAGGCTCGACGTCCGGGCATGTCACTTACTGGACACGGTAGGGGCGGGTGGCCTCGACGGCAGATGGACGCGGGTGGGGGCGCGGACGGCGGCAAACGCAGGCTCATCGAAGCGCCGTCTCGGCGCGCTCGTCCTGGGCGCGCGTCGGGGGCGGGCGGTGCCCGTGCGAACGAAGGGAGGGGAGGCGGGCGGGCGAGCGCAACGACGGGGAGGAGGGGATGGGGACGGGAGCGCAGAGGAGAATAAGCAGCGTGGCCCACATGTCGGCGCCGAACCTTTTACAGAGGGAGGGGGCGCGACGCACGCAGACCATGTGGAGTCATAACAGAAATAATAAGGAGTAAAGATTTTTTTGCAGGACATTTGCAAGCATATGTGAGCTTTGCACTAAAGACTGAGGTGACATGTACTGTGCCCTTTAGTGGTTCTCTATTTGCTTGGGCTGTATATCTCAACAGGAATTGCCTTATGGCGTCTCATACAGCATGATTATGGAAATGTCGATGAAGCTGCAAACTTAAAGCCAGCGCTATAGGTCTTGTACCCCTTAGCTGTGGCGCAAGGTCTGTTTTTCGGTTACAAGAACATCTATGCTCGGGGGGCGAAAGGCGAACTAGCGGAAGATGTGGCAAGACATTCTAAGGCTTCCTTTGGAAGCAACGGGCAGATTGGCCCGGGTGCGACTCCCGCGACGGAGAAATCCCTGCGCACTGCCTCCCCGGCTCCCCGTTCCCCTCGCTGGTTCTGGTGCTCTGTCTGCCTTTGGGAGCTTCCACCCCGGGCCCCCTCCCTCTCCCCACTCACCTGGCTGGCTGGTTATGATATCGTGTGTGCCTCTTGCAGCTCAAGGACAACAGACCGGGAAAAATGCATGAAAAAATTAGATTTTTTAAAAAAAATGCACCAAAAATTTTAGGAAAACCAAAAACTGCTTCAAAAAATTCATAAAAAATAAATAAAAATAACCATGTTGTACAGAGACCATGTGACCAGATGGTGATTATTATAAATAGCATCTGGTCACACCATATTTGTATAATACTAATCATTGTTTCTGTGATCATATAGTACTAACCATTATTAGCCATGTTATATACATCAATTCTCCCCCCACAAACAAGTCTAGAGTGATATATTGCTAAATAAGCGAATATCATCAAATAAATTACATTTGTTCATAATCATGAGACTTGATTACGATAGCTAATGTAGACAAGTAGACAACCACACAACTTCATGCCAGAGGGTTGATACTCACAAGAGATGAGCCATTATCTACCAAAAACTGCTGCAAATCAACCAAGCTGATTTTCTGTAACTTGTCATGACTTTATGGATATAGTGCATTGCCACTCAAAGGAAGCTTCCACCAAAATTGATCCATGCATGGAACTCGATGTGGATGTTCCTGTGAGCATCGTACCATCAGAAGTTGAGAATTAGTTAAGGCCTCTAAATGAAATTCTGTACATACTGATAAATGAAATAATTAACTTCTAACGGGTGTCTGCTTATTAATCTAGTTCAAGGTTGCTCAACGACACCAAGTCCAGGATGTTCCCTTTGAGTAGTAACTATTGATGCTTCTATAGTTAAACAACAACTAACTGCCTTACAAAGAAAAATGTAGTTGAACAAGATCTCTTCAGCGAAAGAAAAAGTGGATAGAATTCAACAAAGAAAAATTAGGACCTTTGCATAAATTTCTTTCATTCATAGATCACATGCACCGTCACCGTTTCAGCAGGCTACACGCTCAGTCGATAGAATACTTCAATCTAACTAGATCGGTTCACAAAAAATTGAGAACCACCAAGCAAAATTAGGAGCTTTGTGTTGTAGCACTTGGTTGACGCATACCTACTGGGCAAGTCGGCATGCTTGTCAGCAAAGTAGTAGTCCCAACGTGATAGATGTGCTATACAGCAAGTCTCCCAAAACATGCTAACAAGAAAGCAGCAAGCATTAGCATTTTCGATTGCTACTGAACCCACGATTGATATGTCATTTTAAAAGCCTAAATAAATTTTATTTTTGATAATTGCAGACCAACTAAACCAACTCAGTGATGCTCCCGGCGTACAACTAAACTACATATATAAGCTTCATATCTGCCTTCTGCTTGTAATCAGCTTGCTGAACTGAACTTTGACCGCTACTCCGACGACTTGTATATATCTGAAATCAAATAATTCAAGTCAAATAATTTGAAGTGTGATGCCTACATGGCTACTCCTCACTTCCTTAGCACACAAGAATTACTCCGGGTCACATGCATAGATAGTACCGAAATCATTGAAGAGAAAAAACCTCTGATCCAAAGCATCGGTAAAGAGAAAGAAAGCCAAGTTCTCTAGTCATGGGCCATACAGAAAGCATGCATGTACTGGCAGGTGAAGTCATGCTCTGGCTGATAAGCTGATTGTGCGATAGTGAATATCATTCAATTCGCATTCCCTTGATGTTTTATATTCAGAAAAAAGACACATCTGCTAGAGCCTAAAACTCTCACAACAATGCAGTGGAAAGCTCAGATCTCTGGAGACAAGGAAGTGAAAATTGAACTCACCGTGTCACCCCTCCGGCGTACCAATGGTCAGAGGGGCGGATCTGGAGCAAAAGAGAACGGATCTCGCCAGCAAGAACTTGATGAGGCACTGGAAGGCAGCGACTACGGCCAGAGAGAGAGAGAGAGAGAGAGAGAG